>CM046385.1:21569486-21868003 GCA_025413485.1 Ficus microcarpa
TGATCTGCCCAGACCCAGTTTTCAGGATCAGCCGGTTCCAAACAAAAATTGGCACAAATACAAGCGGAACCAGATTTTTTGTAAAACACAAAAGTTTTAGTAATTTTCAAGAGCTACAACTTTCATAGAGACAAGTTTTTCAAATTCCAAACAGATCTTTAAACTGACACTGTTTTCCGAGAGGTGTGCAGGGAACCGAAAATTCCTGCACATGAGTTTTTACAAAAGTTTTCGAAAAACTGTATTTTGTTTAAAACCGCTATCTTTAATTATGAAAACTATTCCAACGGCAGTTTCGACCTTAAACGACTCTTATAAAGATTTGTTTCAAAAATAGGAATCTTTACAAAAAGATCAAAGGATTTTAAAAGCCAACTTACTCAAACTATTAAAAAGAGTAAGAAAATAGAGTTTTTAAGATAAAATTGGTAATCAAGCCGATTACGGACCGTAACCGGGAATAGTACCCAAGTTACCGGGCTTAGTCCCAAAGCCCAAGATTTAACCTAAAGGGTTGACCATAAGTTAACCAAATGTTAGCTATGGTTAACCCAACATTTAGTTAAGTGAAAACCTTAAGGGTTATTTAATGTAACCCTAAGGGTTTCAAGAACATAAAAAAAAAATGAGTCAATAAAATATGGGTGTTAATGAAATTAACCCGATGAATTATGATATCAGAGTAAGGCCCAAGATTCTTACGAAAACCAAACTATATGTCAAGGGCTTAGTCCAAGAGGTTATCCAACGTAGCCTCTTAAAGAATAATCGAAATTCGATTATTCTTAAGAAGTAGGTAAACAAATTTGTGACCAAGGGAGATATCAGGTATTGGGGACATACAAATAGGATTTAGTAGGCATGTTGGTAAGACACCAACCTTGCGCAATGAGAATTAAATTCTCACCTATGTCCTTATTCAAGCAGGAGAAGGCCTGCAGCTGTATTCTGTGGAAGGACAGCATCAAATCGGACATAGGGAAAGAGGTAAGTACAACTCTGCCTACAGCATAGGCTCTAAATGGTGCTTACCCAAGTATGTTAGATGTATGCTAGGGGTGTATGCCAATTGTATGCTTGTGCTATTATGTGATATGCTGATTTCCATGTTATATGTGAATCGTATGCCATGATGTATGTTGCTATGATGTATGAAAGGTAAGAAAGCATGTTAAGATAATGATGTTAGCATGAATTAAGATTATGTGACATCACGATGCATGCTCACTAAATCTTATAAGACTGATAAGCTTAAGAAAAAGATAAGAGAAGAAAGAAAGAAGGCAAGCAAGCTTGCCAGTGTCGTACCACCCGTCCGAGGTCGGGTAGGACTATGGTTTGAGTTGGACTGGCCCACTTCACGTGCTTGGCAATTCTTTGATGTTATGCAGCATGAGGAGATCGGCCTCGATGGCCAAAAAAAACAAACAAGAGTAGCAAAATGTAAGTTTTCTAAAAAAACTTTAACTACTAACTCTTCCGGTAGGACTCGCCACTTACTAGCCCATGGTGAAAGATGTGCTGAGAAACATGTCAAATGAAGAGAGCCGACACAAAGCACTCTAAAATTCAACTCCGATGGCTCGGTAGGTACGTTTTCTTATGATCACATGGTAGCTAGAGAATCTCTAGCTCGTTTAATTGCCTCTACAGATTTACCTATTAGTTTTGGTGAAAATGCTTTTTATGAAGAGCATATTCAAAGATCTTTTTGTCCACCACATTTTAAAGCCGTTACTAGAAAAACTATTAGGAGTGATATTATATCTTATTATAGTAAAAAATACACTGCATTAATATCTTATATGAATACAAACACATTTTGTATTGCATTAACATCTGATATTTGGGCTACTAGGTCAAATCAAGATTATATTAGTGTAGTTTCACATTATTTAGGGGGTGTTTGGTGTGTTAGTTTGAGTTGAAATATTTTAGTTGTAATAGTAAATTTTTTTGAATTTTCAGAAAAGACAAAAAACTTTTTGGGAAAAAGACAAAAACTTTTTAGGAAAAAGACAAAAAAAAGTTTGAAATGAGATGGAGTTGGACTAAACACCAAACACCCCCTTAGATCCCCAATGGCAATTACAAAAAAGAATTATTGGCTTTAGACTGATTGATCATTCTCATAGTGCTTTAAATATTACTGATAATATTATGAGTGTTTTAAATGAATTTGGCATTAGCAATTGCATTATTTCAATCACCCTAGATAATGCTTCGGCAAAAACCGCTGTAATTCATTTTCTTGAGAACAACTTGTCAGAATATATTGGTAGAATTTTATTACATCAACGTTGTGCATGTCATATCATCAACCTCATTGTAAAATCAGGTATGAAGTTGGTAAGTAGTAACATAGAAAATATTCGTAATGCTCTCATTTGGATACATAATTCAAATCCTCGCATTGCTGAATTTAAGACGTATTGCAAAGCAGAAGGTTTGAAACCTCGAAAATTCGGGACTGATATGCCGGTAAGGTGGAACTCAACTTATTTAATTTTGAAAAATGTAATAGAATATAAGAATGTTATTTCTATGTTTTATAATACAAAGCATAATAACATTTTATTATCTGATGTTGATTGGTTTATCACTGAAAGAATGATTTATTTTTTAGAAACTTTTTATGATGCTACTGTTTTATTGTCTGGTGTTTATTATCCCACTTCTCCACTAGTTTTCACCCAATTAATGCTTATTTCTTCATTGTTTTGTGAGTATAGAAATGATAGTTTATTTAAACTAATAGTAGAAAAAATGGAGAAAAAGTTTATGAAATATTGGGATCACAATAACATGCCTTTATTATATTGCCTTGCCATTGTTTTAAATCCTATAGTTAAATTAAATGGTCTTACTCATATTGCTGAACATGTGAATGTAGATTTTGTTTCAACTTATTCTTTAACATTTACTAACACTAAATGCAAGTTATTTGAGATTTTTGCAACTTATCAGAATAAATTCGGGCAGCAAGTTAATATTGAAACCGAATAAACTCTTTCGACTGCTAGTGATCGGAAAAAGAAAAAAGTTTTGGGTTTTTTCTCTACTCCAGCAAGATCGGGCTCCTCATCAAGTTCGAGTGTTACTCGTCCAATTTCAACAAGTTCAACTACTACGAGTGCGACACACTCGGAGCTCACAAAATACTTGGATACAGATTTTTCACTGCTCGACTCAACTACAAATACTGAAGATTTTAAAATTTTAGATTGGTGGAGGTTACAGTCGACAAATTTTCCAGTGCTGTCCCGTTTAGCACGTGACATTTTACCCATTCCTGTTTCAACAGTTTCTTTTGAATCAGCATTCAGCACAGCTGGAAGGATAATTGAAGATCAGAGAACCTCATTAACACCTGAGATGGTCGAGGTGCTTACATGCTTAAAAGATTGGGAACATGCAGATAAAAGGATGCAATATACAGTCGAAGATCAAGAGATACTCCAACACTTTAACGAAATAAACATAATCGATGATGATGATATTGACAATGCTCCTGCAGCTCCCCCTTCTGGTTGCTGATGCTGATTGATATATTTTTTTCATTGTAAATTTGTAAATATGAATTAAGATTGCACTCTTTTTTCTTTGCTAAGGTTTTATCCCAATGGGTTTTACTTAGTAAAGTTTTTAATGAGGCAATCATGACATCAATAAAATTTATAATTTCTATTATCATTATGTGCTTAATTTATTTTTCAATTTAGTAATATTTAATCAAAAATAACTACTAAGCAAATACTGATAAATAATTATAATCTTAAACAACTAAAATTAAAAGTTTAATTATAATATTAAGTTAACTAAGACTAACTAAGTAATATTATAATTATTAAGTACTAACTAAGTAATTATAATATATAAATATAAAAATTAATAGAAATAGTATAATAAAATTTTTTTAACAAAGTATAAAATTTTATTATTTTTTATCTAAGATAATATATTATATATTAAGATAAATTATTAAATTATCAAAAATATACAAATATATTCAAAAATTACAAATAAAAAATAAAATTAAATAAAACTTTTACAAATTGGTTTAGGCCCAGGCCCGGCCCGGTTCAGGCCCGGCCCGGCCCGTTCCCGGCCCGCTCTAAACCCACGGGCCGGGCTGGGCTTACAATTTTAATGTTCGGGCTAGGCCGGCCCAGCCCGTATATTAAATGGGCCGGGCCGGGCCGGGCCGAAATTTCAAAAAAAAACCCGTCGGGCTCGGGCTGGGCCGGGCCGGGTAGCCCGAATTCCCACCACTAATCATGTGGGAAAAAAAAAGTTTGAATTTAACAAACTTGAGCAAAAAGGATTAACCTGCAAAAAAATTATAAATTTAAAGGTTGATTGCCAAGAAAAAAAGTTTAAGGAAGAAAGTGGTTCAAGTTCAAAATTTTTTGTAGATAAAGATATAATTTCTCCGCAAGTTTTTTCGAAGTAGTCTTTGCATTGACGTAGTCATTAAAAATTAAAAAAAAATGCAAGCATTTATGCTCTCACCGTGTTCTGTTGAAGACATTCCAGCCCAAAAAGTATATTTGACAAACCATAGTCGCCTCTCCTCATACAACGCATCTAGCCATTCATTCTTTCTTACTAAGATTATATGATCTTTTAATAAAAGCATGTCAACTTTCTTTAAATTCATCAATTGCTAATTTCTTTAAATTCACCAATGTTTTGATTATCCAAATTGATAGTATCATAATCCTTGTAACTTTCACTTTATTGGGCAACTTATTCATATATATTCTATTGTAAATGACCAGATCTTCCATAGCATAATTTTACGAAGTTAATAAAAAAAATTTTAAGCTATATATAGATTTTCTGTAACTAGAGTACATTTCCTGTAATTTTGTAATCGTTTATGTACATAATACATGGACTGTTAATTTCTATTTATTAATTTGTATGATTTCACTTGTTGGAGTGAATTTAGCGTTTGGCCAATTATGATAAAAACTTGACCGAAACATACGAAATGATTTGGTTACGACCATTTTAAGAATTTAGAGATAATTTATTGACCAATATATTATATAAAAAAAAATAAAAATTAAAAAAGGGACCGACCGTGCCAATTACCGTACATATTTTTGGTGTTCAATTTCATCGTAATGTCTCTTACAAGAAAGATGCTAGATAAAGCTCAACAACTTATACTCCTCTCCTTTTAGATCGATTAAGAAAAAAGGGTAATATTATTGATATGCATCATCATGTGATAACTCTTTATTGAACTTGCTCTCTCGTTCTTAATTCCTCTTCATTTAGAAGGCAATAGCACCAAATTGCGATATTCCGCAAGAGCCCAAATGGGGAAGATATTCCTATATGCGGCGTAATGCAACAAACAATTCCTCATGAAAGCGCCCATAAGTTCCTGTAATTAGCAAATGTAACCAATGATCAATAACAATCAAGAAGTCAAGAGCACATTTCTGTGTCATGAGAACAAATAAGATTTCCAAGTTTCTTACACTTCTTAAAATGTATAAATATGAAACGATCCCTCTTTCCTTTTCTTATAGAAAAATTATGTAAATAGACAGTTTAAATCACTTAATTAAATTAATGGCCAAAATAAAATCTACTTAAGAAAATAGTCGTTAATCAGTGATTAACTATGTCAGTCAGTATGGTCATGAATTATTGATTAACCCTAATCAATCGGTCAAATATCATCTTTAAAAAAATGGTTATTTTCTTAATTTTACAAAGTTTTGTCAATTTATTAAAAAAGTTCATTTATCCACATCCTTTTTGCTATTACTAAACTTAAATTGCTTTCTCTTTTTGTAGAACATAGTTTAATTAGATTCGTACCTGTTGGGGAAAATCTCCATCTTCCAGTTGGGAGTTGATCAATACTTTTGCAGCTCGGTGAATAGGAGTCGGGTCTCGATCAGCCTTTTTACATGTTACATTAAGAAAAAAATATCAGGATTAGAGGAATATGTTTTTCGGTTATATATATATATATATATATATATATATATATATAGGATGAGAAATCAATTAAATTTTTTATCTATCCGAAAACCTGTCTGCCATGGATCAAAGCCATCAATCCTAGAGCAGTCTGCACCAAATTTGGATAGTCTCCTTCAAAAGGTGTATACACCTGTATGGTAACCAGGTCACCAGAAGATGTAAAGGCAATTTAATTTTTACCCAAGTAGAAAATGTAAAAGAAGCCATGACATTTAGTAAAATGGAAAGACATTGCATCTCTTGACCTTTTTTGTGCAAGATGTGGAGCTCTCCGCCCAACCACCGTCCTCTCTCTGTGTTTCGAGTAAAAAGCTAATGCCTCTACGGACAGCCTCACAGTTGTCGTAGTGCCTCCCAGCAGCCTCAAAGCCTCTAATGGCAAACCATGTGCCATAAATGAAGCAAATTCCCCAGTTTCCATACCAAGAGCCGTCCGGCATTTGTATATCTTCAAGGTAGTTAGCGGCTTTTGTGATGAAATTGTCGATCTCCTTTCTTCTATGTCCCGGACATAGCTTCCTAAATAAATTAAATGCTTGAATTGAGGAGGAAGTGCACTCTGTGTACCTGCATCAACATCATCATTTTTAATTAAGTAACGTCCAATTGAATCTAATGAAAAAAAAAAAAAAAAAAAAAGATTTTTACTAATCAAAATAAATGAACTAAGAATTGTTTTGCTTACTCATATTCAATAACGAGATCCTCCATAAATTCTACCGGATTTAGCCACTACACAGGGGTAAAAACATATATATATATTTAGTACTATTTGAGACACAATAAAATTGGTATGAGATTCATTTATTAGCATATGTAGAACATTAGATTTTTTTTAGTGTTTACCTCCAACCATTTCGGAGCTCCGGCTGGCTCCCAGGCTGACAGACCTCCATTTGGACTCTGATATTTTGGAGATGAAAGGGTCAATATTAAATATGTGCAGCGCAGCAAAGACATACATATGCATATAAATATTGAAAAAAGACATTTCCTCTTTCCTCACCTGTAGAGAAAGAATGAAGTTAACTGAATCGCACAAGTGTTCGACTTCCATAGGCTCACCCACGAGGTCTGGTGACAACATTTTGAATAATAGGCAACACTGTAAAAATATTTACAACAATTAGATGTCATTAAGAGAAATACCCTATATTGCTCATAGTAGTTGAAGTCCAAGGCCATGCACCAACTAATTGAGTTTAAGTATATAATCAACATATGTGGAGTACCTTTAGACCTTCGGCAGTACAATCAGAAACTTGCCATCCATGATCTCGGCAGGAGAAAGTCCAAGCACCCTTCGACATATGGCGAAAATGAATTAAGTAATCTGGAGGGTTCTCCCTAACCTGAGACTTCTTTATGAATTCATGTGCTTTCTTCAGTACTGGGGCAATTTCATCGTTGATGTTGCAAGCAAGTAGTGCTTGGACGGCAAGAGCACAATCCCATGACTGACTCCCAAAAGTCTGCATAGACTTCGAAATGAATTTTGGAAAATTTAATATAAAAAACATACAATAGAATTTATAATTAGTTTACGTACTTGCACGGTGAGCCCATCTTCTGCTATCCATAAGAAATCTGCAACTCTCGGAATATGCTTCTTGAAAGCTTCTCCATTTGGATCTTCAGCCCAGCAAGCAAGCATCATGAGTGGCTGCATGACATATTTATACACATGAAATCATAAATTATGCTTTGAAGTAGGAAAAGAAAGATTAAATATGATGAACATGCATATTGCTTTCCTTCTCAACACATCCGATGGTTAAATATCGACTACTTTCGTCCTCATAATGAATGTATTCTATTGCTTTTTGAACTGCTCGCTCCCTTATCTTGTTAAAAGGCCAAGTGTTGATAACAGATTCTCCAATGTAATAGACGCTGTCCCATAAGAGACGTTGTACTCTACCATGGGGATAGTAATTATCAGCCTTAGCACAGACATGGCGCATTTTGCTCCACTTGATCTGTTCATAAGGTTCATTGAAGATTTCTTCTCTCAATTGTTGAATGAGAGGTGTGATCGGACCAACAAACTTTCTCCCATATAAGTACGACATTGGCAAGTACGTCATTCGGCAATAGCATAACATTTTTGCTGCAATTTGCATTCAATAAAATGTACAACAATAGTATGAGAATGTTTATAATTACACTAGTTATGTTATCTGTGGAAATTTTAGACAGAAAATGAGATAAAGATGACGATAATTTACATGGATGAAGAGGTACAATGGAAGGGTAAAACCAAAACTCTGGAGGTATGGGGTTGCATCCATCCCATTCATACACACCAAGTATCTGTAATTCATTAAAGACAAATTTAAACAAAGTAAATGAAAAGAAGATTAAAATTGTAATATAACGGAAGATAGCAATCCATATATAGAAATTCAAGTACGCATACCGCCATCCAAATCTTTCCCCACGAACTAGAGCCCATAGCGCCACCGTTATCAAGAATCCACTTGCGACCCCTAGCGCAGGCATGGTCAAGTCCACCATCAGGGCCTTCTCCAAGAATGCGCATGGCGAGGTAGTTCATAACCGTGCACATCATCATGCTCGGGCACTCAACGTGTAATCCCCACCCCCCATCTTCGTTTTGGTGACAGTACATGTACCACAACATTTCCCTCTTGTGATGCTCATTGAACACAATGTCGAGAGTACCCGAGATGTACATACAAAAAACCTGCATTTGCATTTACCATGTTTAGGCACAAATTTTTACTAGTAATTATAAAACATAATTACTGAATTAAATTAATTAACGTTTATTAGTTCCTCAAAACACAGTACCAGTGGAGGGGGAAAAAACATAAGGCCGGAACTTTCAGCTGGCCAATGACCATGTGGTGACTGCAAAGCAGACCAGAAGTTAACCGACCTCTTCATGGTAGCATCGACTATGTCATATGTAATCTCCACAACGCCGTCAACTTTTATTTTAGGAATTGTTTGTTTGAAGTTTTTCTCTCGTAGCATCTGCAATTTTATTTTTTTGATTTAATATAAGTAATGTGGTAAGAAAAGTCCATTAACAAATTGTAATATTACCATGCCGAACAAATGAAAAAGAGTCCCAAGTAACTAACTGAGTACTTAATCAAGGACAAAGTCCATGCTGTTTCTTTTATAGTAGTTTGTAGTGGTGCCTATGACAGCTGTTTACTTGGGGTAAATGCCTTGGTTTTAATCTCTAAATGAAAAACTGATGGGATTAAAAATTACTAAGAGAAGATATGTCAATACAAGTTATAATTACTTGAGAGAATTTAGAATTCAAGTAAAAACGAGTAGAGATAGTTCATAGAAATTTAAGTTTAATGTAAATGTATAACATGCATCTCAAATATAGAGTTGAGATATGCATCTCGTATCCATATATATATATTAGATGTACAAGGCATAAAAAAAAAAAAAAAAAAAAAAGGTAAAATAAAATAAATTGGCAGAAAGCGTATGAAGTGAGGTGCGATAACATAGACAAGCCAAGTGGGTTTATATGAATCATAAATCTAAAGTAAGTGAAAATAAAAATAAAAATAAAGGTAATAGTGATGTATTTTTATCTAGCTGAATCGCATGCGTTGAGTGTTTTACTAGAGTAAAAAATATTAAGTAATTCACGCTTGACATTTTTGTTGGCCTTTGGAAAAAATAAGTTGAAAAAAGAAAACAAACAGATCTTTTACACTCTTAAACACACTAGCAGATCTTTCAAGCGGAAATATGAAAGGAATATATTATGATGATGATTTTATCAGCAGTATGCTTTGTTTAAAACAAAAAAGTAAAGGTTGTGAAATATTGTAGAAAATGAGTACTTATAGTTGATGAACAAGGCATAGAAAAAGTTAAAAAGACAAACAAATTGATCTAAGATGTAGAGTAGCGTGAGGGCAAGTGTGAGAACATAGACAAGTCAAGTGGATTTATATAAACCACTAGATCTAAAATAAGCGAAGAAAGAGTAGTTGGAGCCATTAGATTGAAAGGTTGAAGTATAAAAAAGTGTAAATTTTATTGCCCCTTTTATAAAAAGATAGAGATATGTATATATATATTTATATATATATTAATCTTTGCTATCTTTATCTTTTTAATCCATTGGCTTTACTACAGATCGGGAGAGGATTTAAAAACACAAAACAAAAAGAAAATGAAACGGGCTTGATCTGATTTCTTTACATGTACGCTTGAATGGATTGAAAAAAACAAAACAAAACAAAAAGAAACAAACAAAGATAGAAAAAAGACAAATTATATTATATTATATACATATACTAAAGGAGAAGGCACTTTTACGTTCAAAGAACAGTAAAAAACATGTTTTTTGGGTTTTTTTTTTGCTTTTCGGCGTTATAGCTACAGTAATGTACAGTACCGCACAGTGAAACAGTAATGCTTTTCGGCGTTATACCGGTTTTTTTTTTTTGCTTTTCGGCGTTATAGCTACAGTAATGTACAGTACCGCACAGTAAAACAGTGCCGCACAGTGAAATTACGCTTTTGCCCTTCAGTTTCTTCTTCTTTTTGGGTCCGAACAGTAAACGGACCATTTTGCCCCTACTGTACTGCCAGACTGCCACTGCCCGGCACTGTTCATGAATAGTGAATCACTGTTCATTGAACAGTGTTTTTTTTTTTTTTCCGTTCGTTGCTGCCTTTCTTTTTTTTTTTTATTTTTATTTTTATTTTTTTGCTTTCTTTTCTGCTGCCTTTTCTTTTCTTTTTTTTTTGTCGGCTTTTTTTTTTTTTTTTACACATGTGCTGCTTTTTGTTGTTGTTGTTGTTGTTGTTGTTTTTTTATTTTTTTTTTTAACGTTTGCTGATTTTTTTTTTTTTACTTTTATTTGTTGTTGTTGTATTTTTTTTTTTATTCTGTTATTGTTGTTTTTTTTTTTTTAACTTTTGGTGCTTTGTTACGTTTTTTTTTTTTTTTTACTTTTGTTGTTTTGCTTTATTATTTAATAAATAGTTTTCTTTTTACTTTTATTGTTTTGCTACAGTTTTTTTTTTTTTTTTTTACTGTTTTGCTACAGTAAAAAAATGTAATATTTCATTGTTTAATAAACAGTGATTTTTGTTTTTGTTTTTTTTTATTTTTGTTACTTTTGCTGTACGGTTCTTTTTTCCTACAGTAATGTACAGTAGCTGCTTTTCTTATATTAAACTGTCAATTTTGCCCTATCCTATGTACTGATTTTGGCTTATCTACAGTGGAATGACAGATTTGTTCTCACATATTTTACCTTTTTTTTCGCGAAATTTTAGACATTAGATTCTGATCTATTGTTGTATTATGTTTTTGCTCACTTTGTCTTTTTTTGATTTTTAAACAATTTTTTTACTTTAAATTTTTTATCTTTATTTCGGATTTTTTTTGTGTATCTTTTTTGTTTCTTTTGTTCTATTTTTTAAAGACACATTTTTTTAAGGATTCTGCATGCAATTTTTTTCCTTTTTTGTTTGTTTTGTTTTATATTTTTAAAAATCATTTTTTTTTAGTTTTTGCATATATATAACTGATAAAAAAATTTTTATTTTTTTTTAAACAGTAAAAAAATGAAGAAAATGAGTTATATATTTTATTTTATTTTAATGTTTTTGTTAGTGTTAGTTTTTTCTGATTCTTTTGAGTTTAAAGATTTTTTTCTTTTTTTTTTTGTTTTCTGCTTTATTTTTCTTTAAATGATTATAACTACAGAATATTTTTTTTTCTTTTTTACTTTTGTTTTCATTTTTATTATTGTTAGTTCTATTTTTATTTTGATTTTGCATCTTCATTGTTGGGAGAGATCTTGAGAAAAATTATATTGATTATAATTATAATATTTATTTTAACCAACTGTTTTTATCATATAATATTTAGTTTATTTATTTATTTTTTTCTTCATTTCCCGTGCAGCGCACAGGTATTAAACTCATACATATACTAAAGGAAAGGGGACTTTTACTGTTCAAAGAACAGTACTCTATAGTGTTTTTTGGTTTTTTTTTCTTTTTGGCGTTATAGCTACAGTAAAGCACAGTACCGCACAGTAAAACAGTATTGCACAGTGAAATTACGCTCTTACCCCTCTGTTTCTTCTTCTTTTTGGGCCTGAACAGTGAACTGCCCATTTTGCCCCTCATTAATCTGCCTGCCACTGCCTGCACGTCACTGTTCATGAACAGTGATTCACTGTTTATGAACAGTGATTCTCTGTTCATTGAACAGTTTCAGTTTTTTTTTTTTTTTTTTTTTTCATTTGCTACCTTTTTTCTTTTTTTTTTTTTGCTGCTTTTTTTTTTCACTTTTTTTCTTTTTTAACATTTGCTGCTCTTTTTTTTTTTTTTTTTACATTTGCTTTTTTTTTTCTTTTTTTACTTTTGTTGTTTTTTTTTCTTTTTTTTTTTTTAACATTTGCTGATTTTTTTTTCCTTTTTTTACTTTTGTTGTTGTTGTATTTTTTTTTTTTTTTTACTTTTGTTATTGTTGTATTTTTTTTTAATTTTTGGTGTTTTGTTACGTTTTTTTTTTACTTTTACTGTTTTGTTTTATTATTTGATAAATAGTTTTTTTTTAACTTTTATTTCTTTGTTACAGTTTTTTTTTTTAATTTTTGCTGCTTTTCTATAGTAAAAAAATGTAATATTTCATTGTTTAATAAACAGTGATTTTTGTTTTTGTTTTTTTTTATTTTTATTACTTTTGCTGTACGGTTCTTTTTTCC
Organism: Ficus microcarpa; assembly: GCA_025413485.1. NCBI lineage: Eukaryota > Viridiplantae > Streptophyta > Magnoliopsida > Rosales > Moraceae > Ficus > Ficus microcarpa. The sequence goes on from CM046385.1 coordinate 21,582,230, forward strand.
TACAGTAATGCACAGTAGTTGCTTTTCTTATATTAAACTGCCAATGTTGCCATTATCCTATGTACTGATTTTGGCTTATCTACAGTGGAATGACAGTTTTGTTCTCACATATTTTGCCTTTTTTTTTTCTGCGAAATTTTAGACATTAGATTCTGATCTATTGTTGTATTGTGTTTTTGCTCACTTTGACTTTTTTTTGATTTTTAAACAATTTTTTTACTTTAAATTTTTTATCTTTATTTCGGATTTTTTTTTGTGTATCTTTTTTGTTTGTTTTGTTCTATTTTTTAAAGACCCATTTTTTTAAGGATTCTGCATGCAATTTTTTTTGTTTGTTTTTTTTATATTTTAAAAATCATGTTTTTTAGTTTTTGCATGTATATAACCTGATAAAAAAAATTTTTTATTTTTTTGAAACAGTAAAAAAAAGAAGAAAATGAGTTATATATTTTATTTTATTATAATATTTTTGTTAGGGTTAGTTTTTTCAGATTCTTTTGAGTTTAAAGATTTTTTTTCTTTTTTTTTCTGCTTTATTTTTCTTTAAATGAGTATAACTACAGAAGATTTTTTTTCTTTTTTTCTTTTGTTTTCATTTTTATTATTGTTAGTTCTATTATTATTTTGATTTTGCATCTTTATTATTGGGAGAGATCTTGAGAAAAATTATATTGATTATAATTATAATATTTATCTTAACCAACTGTTTTTATCATATAATATTTAATTAATTAATTTATTTATTTTTTCATTTCCCGTGCAGCGAACGGGTATTAAACTCGTAATATACTAAAGGAATGTAAACTTTTACTATTCATTAAACAGTAAGCTACAGTCACTTTTTGGTTTTTTTTTTTTTCATTTTTTCAGTTTTGCTACAGTGCCGCACAGTAATCTACATTAATATACAGTACTCAAACAGTTAATTGTACAGTGAAATGACGCTTTTGCCCTTCAAATTTCCCTGCTTTTGACTGGATGCACAGTGACTTACCGTTTTTGCCCTTTTGGTATTATCCGATCATTAGAGAGAGAGAGAGAGAGAGAGAGAGAGAGAGAGAAAGAGAAATGGAGATAGAGAGAGAAAGTTAAAGATAATTATATCTACATTAAAATAAATTTTTAAAAAAATAAAGTTAGAAAAAAAAAACCATAAGATAAAAAATTATATTTTAATAAATTATTTCCAATTATAAAAAATAAAATTATATACGTTAAATAACATTTGAAAATTTTAAATTATTGAATTAATTAAAATTTAACGAAAAAAACAAAATAATACATTTAAAGAATAAATTAATACAATTAAATTATAATATTCAAAATAAAAAAAGTAACTAAAAAATTTGAAATTAAATAATAATTTATAGAAATTCCAAAATATAAAATGGTTTATAAAATTATAATAAAATTAAAAATCAATAAATAATTTTTCTACTGTAATGAAACGTTATTATCAAAAATGTATATTTATAATCATTATAGCTAAATTATTATTTATGTCATATATTAATATTATAATTTAAATTAAATTTTTTAAAAATGTTTAATCCATTTCTGGGTTTATTTATTCATTTAATTAATTTTGTTTAAATTTAATAAATTTACTTAAGTTATTAAATTTTTTAACTATTTAAGTTTTAAAGTTTTTAATTTTATTTATTCTTTCTGATTTTTTAATAACAATATATTATTCTATTTTATTCTATTAACAACATTTCTTACCCTTAATATTTTATTTTAATATTTGATATTATTTTTTTTCTTTGACCTTTTTTTTTCTTCTTTTTTTAAAACAAAATGTTCAATAAGTTTCTTTTATATTTATATCTATAATCTTTAGAAATAAATTTTTTAAAATTTCTATTCATTTTATGTTTATTTGTTAATTTAATTGGTTTTTTTTTAATTAAATTTACCCCGCAATTTTGTTATTCCTTTGATATTTCAAATTTTTTAAATTTTATTTATTATTTGAACTTATTTATTTCAAGAAAATCACGCTTATAAATATGAATTTATGTATAACATCAAATACTTTCTTCTCTTGTGATAAGAGTATAACATCAAATACTTTTTCCATACTATCTTGTACTTATTATATAATAATATTTCAGCCCAAATAAGCCTTCATTTATATATTTTCCTTACATCATTTGAAACATTATTTTATCAAATTTTACTTTTATAACTAATTTTTTTCCTATTTTTCTTACAAATTTATTTATTTACAAACTTGCTCTTACTTCAAAAATCGTTAATTTGTTTCCCATTTGTACTTAGTTAAATTTTAACATATAATAGTTTCGTTTGGTTACTATTTAAATATTTTGTTACCTTATTTTAATCATTTTTGTACCTTTTTCTTGAACCTTACCCTTCTTTCTTCTATTTTATCTCCTCATAATATCTTTTTTTCAAATATATCCTCATATTTATCCTTCTATTTTTCATTATTTGGTTTATTTTCTTTAAATCTTATTTTAATTGTCTTATTGAAATATTCTTTATTTTTGATTTATTGATGACTTTTTTTCCCCCTCAAATACATCTTTATGTATGTATCCTTTTGCTATGTTAAAATATTTAGCGTACATTTGGTTCACCGATTGGAGATAAAACTTTTAAAAATTTAGTTATAAATTTTTTTGATTTTTTAAAAAAGGATAAAAACTAAGATAAAAACGTATAATTTAATTAGAATTAAACTTAAATGTCAAACAAAACCTTAACAAACTTAACACACATGCATAGCACGTGTTTGTAAGACTGGTTAATTAAATTAAAAGGCTCAAAGAGTCTTCTTCTCTACTTCCTCCACGTGTCTGTCCCCTCGTTTTGACTGTGTCCCCATTTGAATATCTTTTACTTTCTCAGGTGTACCTTAGTTAATTTTTTTTAATTTATGTAATTTAATAGCTTCTTTTGGTTAATGTTTAAACAAATTGTCCATTTATTTTTGTCATTTTGTGCGGCGTTTTCTTTTTTGTCCACTTTTTTTTTTTAAACCTTATCCTTCTTCCTTTTTGATTTGTCCTGTTAATATAAATTTCCCATGCATATATCTTTCTATTATTTCTTTCTGATTTAGTTATTTCCATTAAAATCTTATATTTTTTAATCATGGCTTATGAAAATACTTTTTCTCTGTAATTTATTCTTGTTAAAATAATTTAGTTATTTCCATTAAAAACTTTATAATTGTCAACTCTTCAGTACAAGAGTTACAAAGGATGAGTATGGTATTTTTCTAATTAATAAACAAAAACTAACTTAGTACGTTAATATGTAACTTTCTAGTCAAGAAAGCTAACACTTAAGATAAAAATGTTCTGTAACAAATTATAAAATTTGATAGTTTTAATTTAATAATTTTTTTCTTAAAAATTGGAAGGATTTGAATTTAAAGAATTTATGGGGGATTTGGCTGTGAAAGTGAAATTACGGATATATGCTATAACTATAATTCTTTTCTAAATAAAAAGACCATGATTTTACAGAAACTAACCTCATAACATAATATTACAATAAACTTGTCTTTATTTTTTTTTTTTGGAATATGAATATATTTATTTAATATCTTATATATATGCATATGTATTATATACCTGGAGACGCCAAATGAGGTCACTACAAGGCTTGACCTTGTAGCGATTTCTATAGAAATTCTGGCGAGCCCTTTCAACTTGAGCTCGCTCTTCCGGACTGCCAGCGTTCGGATCGAACTCGAATATCTGTCTTCCCAGAAAATTGTTTGTGCTGAACAAGTATGGATCTTCCCCACCCGTTCCATACTTAATCTTCCACATTCTTCTTTTATATATCCTGTAAAGCACTACAACAATTACATATCTATAATCTATCAATAATATATATAGAAAGGAGAATGAGGTAGAAAAAGACAAATTTTTGTTCCAACTTGCATGTACTTGGCTTTTTTTTTTTTTTTTTAATAATCTTTTGTTTATGTGTTTATCTATAATATATATATATATTGCGCTTTTTTTTTTTGGTTCTTCCACCTAGAATCCAATGATCAAGTTTGACCCTTTGTCATTTGCTTTAATCCAATGGGCATGCTCTTTTTTGACATCTTACAGATTAATATGATAGCTTCATTAGGAATAAATAATAAACCATTTTTGATTTTTACTTGGCACAAAAGGACAAATTATTTACTCTACACTTTTTTTTTAATAAATAAATACTCTTAAGTCTTAACTTCTTTGTAATATGTCTGTTGTTTTGTTTTTTTTTTTTTCTTTTTCTTTTGTTCTTTTAATGTTAAAAATTTTAATTTCTCATAATATGATATTGTAATTTCTCGTAATAATTTTAATATTATTTATGGAGAATTCTATGTTTTTAACTTAAGATGTTGTAATTTACTATCAATATATTTATTTTCATATTTTCATAGAAAAAATATCTTTTATAGCGAGACATTGTTATTTACACTCGATTTCAAGCTTTTTTTTTTTTTATTTAGACAAACAAATGAAATTTTTTTTTTTTTTTTTAAATTTCAAATGGGGACGTGCCTCCCACATATATATAGAAAGGAAAATCAAGTGGAACGTTTTTGTACTTCAACCAAAAATCCAATGGCTAGAAATTATTGTTTTTCTCATTTATTTGGATCAATGGCTTTGAAGAAACCACATGTCATATTCTTTTTTAGAAAAACAAGAAACCAGTATTTAGAGACCATTCTAACAGTAAAACTAAAACCGATAATTTTACCGTTTTATATTTTTAAATTTTTTTTTCTAAAAATTTCCTTTTTTACTCTTGACCTTAAATTTGGGTTTTATTTTTCATTGTTGCACTTCAGTTCTCCTTCTCTCTAAAACTCCAAGGGTGTTTGGTGAATGAGTTGAGTTGAAATTTTTAACTTTGAATAGTATTAATTTTTTAAAAAGTATTTATAAATTTTATTGATTTTAAAAAAAATAAATAAAAATTAAGATAAAAAAGTACAATTTAATTGGAGTTGAGACGTGTTACTAAACATCTCCTTTATCTTTCTCTCTCTCTGTCTCTCTCTTCAGTTCCATAGCTTCTCTCTCATCCCTTTCCTCTCTCACCGGCCGTTTCCGTTTCCGTCTCCCTCTCCGGCCATCTTCATTTCCCTATCGGTCGTTCTCTTCCCTCTCTCTCCTCCTCCGGCCGTCCCTGTCTCTCTTTCTTTTTCACCTCCTTCTCCGCCACCGCGATCTCGGCGGCTGTCCTTGGATCCCGTCTCAGATCCTGTAGTGATATGCAGCGTCGTGGCCTCGGTGGCTGGGCGATGGACCACCAGCGTCAGTCTCTCTCGGCGGCTCTCCACGGATCTAGCATCGCGATGTCGGAGATTGAGGAGAGCGGCATGTCGCCCGATCTAAGCTACTCTCCACGAATCTGGTCTTAGATCCCGTCGCGATCCTCGAGCCGGAGCTCGGCTCACCGTCCGGCGGATTTGGTTCCAATTCAATGTTGGAGTCCAAGGTGAATAACAGAATGCCTTTGTGCCATTGCTCAGGTTAGTCTCTTCGTTACAGGCTTCTCGGTGATCTAGTGTGGTTTTCGATCTAACATTATTTTTTTCAGCTTCCCATTTGTTCTATTTTCAATCCTCCAATTTTCATCAATTTTTTTCCCTCCTTGTCGTCGAGCTTACTTTGATGATTATTTTTCAGAAAAATATTTTTGGATATTTTATTTCTTGTTTTTAGCTTTCTTATCTGAAGACAGGTGATAAATATCATGTATTGAGTTACTGCACTGAAGTTATGGTGATCTAAGAGTTACTGTACTGAAGTTATGGTGATCTAAGTTCTTTTGACTAAATTTTCATAGTTGGGTTTAAGCTTTTAAAACTAGCTTGTTCATGATGTGTTGTTGATCTGGTTTTGATGGAGCCTGAACACAGCTGTGATTGGAAAGGAAATAATTATGTGGTTTTTTTTTTTTCAAGGTAATGAGCATGATTATGATGATCTGTTTGCGGTTCTGTTCTCATTTTCCTGTAGTTATTTACACTTTTGAGTGGGTTTGCAATCATCTGTTCGCCTGTACACTTTCTCACTCACGTGAAAATGCCTTTTGAGCAAGAGAAGTGTTTTAGGATTGTAATTTATTTGCTGGTTATATGGTTTATGTCATTTTTATGTTAAGATGTCGACCATACAAAATCAATTTTAATGCTACCGTTAGCGTCTTGAATTATTAGTTGGTTAATTGTAATTATTTTGTCAAATTTTTTCAAAACAAAAAATATTCTGACAGAATTTGAAAAGTATTCTAGCAGAAACTTTTTGTTTGTTGATTTTCTCGGTTCCGATTGTTTACCAAGAAATTTTTTGATATTGTAGGGGGGAAATGTGTACCATCTTTTAGACAATAGAAGTTGGAAAAACAGTAAGTGTGCAACTCTCACGTTTTAACATGTTCACTAATGTTATATTTGTCGAGAAGGTGTTTTCAATATGTATTCGTCTCTTTGACATGCAATTAATTTGCAGTACAAATTTGGGAAGCGGTTGCAGTCACTAATGCAAATAAGTGGCGGAAAGGTTTTTTTGTGGAAGGGTTTAGTTCAGCTAGCCGTACATGTACTGCTCGTTGTCCTTTTTTTTCTTCCCCTAGGCTGTTGAAGAAAATAACTTCTAGGAACCATTTTGTTGGTACTTCAATTTTTCGGAATTGGATTTTCAATTTTCAAATCTGATGTTCAACGTCTAATGGTTTTATTAGGAGTTGAGATTTTGTTTTGTTTTTTGTTTTGGTTTGATGGCTGAGATTTTGGTGTTTTTATTTGATTCTGTTTCTTATTATTGCTGTAATTTTGTAGTGGAATATCAAAAGTATTTTAGTATAATTCAAAAAGCATTTTAGGAGAATCAAAAAGCAGTCTAGGAGAATTTAAAGAGCATTCTAGTATAATTCAAAGAGCACTTCAATAGAATTCAAAGAATATTCTAGTAGAATTCAAAAAGCATTCTAATAAAGTTCAATTATATGTCATTTTTTTAAAAGGATGCTAAACAATTATTTGCAAACCAATTTGTATAAAGTGCAGTTTTTTCATAAGTTTTTGGTGGTAGTGGGTTTAGTTAAACTGTACTAATTTTTATTTTAAGCGTTGTAGAATTTTTAAATACTGTTATAATCAAAAGTAAATTCTAATAGAATTTATTATGGATTCTGATGAAATCCATCCGGCGACTTAGTCCAACCGCCAACTCCAGGGCTGGAGCCACCAGCCATCTTTGTTGAAAGAAAAAAGAAAAGATTCTGATTCTAACAGAATCTCTTTGGTGATCGGCACTGGTGACCGACTGGCGCTAGTGAGCGGAGTCAGATACGTTCGGTCATCTTTGTTGAAATACAAAAAAGAAAAAAAAATTCTGTCATAATTCATTTTGGATTCAAACAAAATCTCTTCAATGATCAGCACGGTGACCAAAGTCGAAGACGGTCATCTTTGTAGAAATCCGAAAAAAAAAAAATTTATATCAGAATCCAAAATGGATTAGAACATAAAAAAAATAGCCAAAAAATTTTTTCTTAATTTATTTTGAATTATAACAAAATCTCCTAGGCGACACTTTTGATCTGAGTTAGATATGTTTAGTCATTTTTGTTGAAATACGAAAAAAAATTCTGTTTGGATCAATTTTGAATTCTAACATAATCTCTTCGGTGACCGATAATCAAATATTGCAATAAATAAAAAAAGAGAAGAAAAAAATTCTGTTAAAATCCATTTTGCATTCTTACGGAATCTCTCTAGCGACCGGTGATCGGCAGCCGACCACCAGTCAGCAACTGGAGTTGGAGATATCTTAAAAATGTTTCAATAAATAAAAAAAGAGAATAAAAGAAAAATATAGGGGTTTTTGGTCTATTTATTATTATTTTTCATTTAATTTATGAATTAAATGTTAGGAAATGACAGAATTATCAACTTTAAGGTATTGATGGGTAAAATCATAAAGAGTTGCCAAATTTATGGCATTCTTGCAAATCCCCCATTCTTTTTTTGACATCTTACACTTCAACTTTTTCATTCTGTCTACCCTTGCGATGAAAAACCTTATACTTCCACTTTTTCGCTCAACTTATGTGTTTCTAATAAAATACTCTCACCAACCAATCACCCAGTAAAGATAATTTTCTCAAATGCATAAAATTTTTGAAATCTTATTTTTATTATGTTTGTGGTTGTTTTGCCAAAACACAGTAGTTCGTTTATTTCAATTTTTAACGGTGAAAACATGGTTGCTTGCTTGACCGTTTTTTAAACAAATTTTTTATTTTTTTAATGTTTCCAATTAAAAATTTTGTATTTTCCCAAATTTGTCCTAATTTGCTTTTGCCAGTCTTTTAAAATATTTGTTTTCAGTTATGTCTTTACTTAAACATATTTTGATGTAGTCCTATAAAATATTATTTTCTGCCTATATATATATATATATATCTATAGTTAGAACTCTAATTTATCTAGAGTGGAATTGACTATATATAAATTATTTGTATGGACTGAAAAACATACCTGTTTGCAGAGTTGGAATGAGGCAGATTTTGAGGAAATGAAAATTACAACTCAGAATTTTAGATTCAAGGTAAGAGTTATGGTCGAGACTTGAGAGCTCTTATAATAAATTAAAGTTAAACTAGTAAAAATGGTTCAGAGTACTCTTTGCTAAAGCTAGTCCAGTACGCTTACAATTTTTAGGTACAGAAAAGGAGACCAATTATGTTTCTTTTTTCTTTTTCTTTTCTTTTTTCTTTTTCAAACTGAAACCTTTTTTTTTTTAAACATTATTGTCCTAAATTTCCATCTGATACATCTTTTCTTTTTTTTTTTTTTTTTTGAACATTATTGTCCTAAATTTCCATCTGATACATTCATTGATCTCTTCTTTTTTTTTTTTTTTTAATTATTAATAATTACATTATCTTCATAAATTTTTTAGGATGAATTGAAGAAACAAAAGTAATTCATGGTATTGTATTTGCTGCCAAAGAGAAAAGAAGGAGACCATGTCCTTTATTGTTGTCAATAATCTAGCCTCAGTTAAATGGCTTACGGATGGAAATTTCCAAAAGGGATACATGGATAAACATAATTATTTTTAAAAGTTTTTTTTTTTTAATAACTAACTTAAGTTTTATAAAATTAAAAAAATGACCTTTTTCAAAAAAAAAAATCATTCAGTCAATTATTAATTAATCATAATTAATCAGATATTAACTAATAGTAAAATGCATTTTTTACTTATTGAATTTCGTTAATCATTATTTAATTATAATAAAAAATGATTGATTTCAATTAATTATTGATTGACAGTCATTTTTCTAAATAAAAAATTTTGATCATTTATCAGATGGAAATTTCCTTCTATCATTAAAAAAAAAATTTCTTAAAAAAACTCTGTTTATCCATGCAGCCCTTATTGAAAATGCCGTCAATAAACTATTTTAATTGAGGCTGGATTATTGACAACAATAAAGGACATGTTCTCCTTTTCTCTTTGGCAGCAAATACAATACCATGAATTACTTTGTTTACATTTGATTTGTCAGATGGAGATGAAATTTTAAATTAGAATTTATTGATTTTTTAAAAACTAATTATAAATTTTATTAATTAAAAAAAAGATAAAAACTGAGATAAAAAAATATAATTTAATAGAAGTTAACCTTAAACGCAAGCCTTAATTACTTTTGTCTGCTGCTTTTAACTGTTTCAAAAGTGCCGTGTCCTGCTGCCTTTTTCCCCCTTCTTCTTGACTTTATGTTGCTTTGGCGTTCAGGGTTCTTTGTCGTGTTTCTTCTTTTTTTTTTTTTTTTTTTTTTGTTTGAACTTTTACTTTATAAAAGAGAACTTTTTTGTTTTTCTTCTGCCCGACGTTTCTCTCTTTTACATAAAATAGAAGTCGATGACTTTTTATTTTTCGAACCATGGCCTCTCCTCTTAGCCAATAGAATAAAACATCATGAAAGAAAAGAAAAAAAAGAAAAGAAAGAAAGAAAAAAATGTAATCAAATTGGATTATTCACAATGTTTAATATCTGCAAATATAAAACTTCTCCTTCTCCTTTTTTTTTCCTTATAAACACACACACACGCTCTTTGACTTGGACAAAAGTTGACGTAAGAGTAACCCAAATTTAATTAAAAAAAAAAAAAAAGGTAATAGATTTGGCTTTAATTTAATTAAAAAAAGAGTACCGTGGGATTAATTTATGCGTTGTAGATGGTAGGTGAAGGCGTAATAAGAGCCATATAGATTTGGCTTTCCATGCATCTTCCCATCACTGGCCGAACTCTCTCTCTCTCTCTCTCCATATGTTTGTATGTGTGTGTGTGTGTGTCTTTAATTATTTCGTTCCAGGCTCTTCTCCTTCGGTAAGCTACTGGAGTTCTCCATCTTATGTTTGCAGTTCTCTCTCTTTAATTTTTTTTTTTTTTTGTGACACAAATATATAGATATACACGTGTATATATGTATGCCCAAATATATGTGTTTTGCGCATGTTCTAATGTATATGCACTCCAATATATATGTGTGTATATATATATACACTCTGTGAACTATTGCAATTATAAAGTAACACATAATTATGTTGTGGCTTCAACTTGCAGGCACTAGATTGTTGAGTCCAATATTTCTGCTTTCGGATTCTCCTATAATATATATATATATATATATATATATATATATAAGAATCAGAAGCTTTCGAAGGGAATAATTCGATAGAATGTGGAAGGTTAAGTATGGAGTGGGTACAGAAGATCTATACTTGTTCAGCACAAACAACTTCTTAGGAAGACAGATCTTCGAGTTCGATCCGAACGCCGGCACTCCGGAAGAGCGAGCTCAAGTGGAAGATGCTCGCCAAAATTTCTATAGAAACCGCTACAAGGTTAAGCCCTGCAGTGACCACATTTGGCATCTCCAGGTATGTTTCAAGCTATGGAAGTGTACTCTCTAATTAATTATTAGTTCGTCAAAAATAAAATATTGCTAATTAAATTTCATTGTCAATTTTGAGGACGCGATCAAGGGAAAAAAACTCTAGTTGTACACATGAATATTCAGTGCTAATTGATATTTTGAAACATTTCACTGTTGGTAAATTTACCTACAAATTTTTTTTTTATTTTGATAAATTTAAATTAACCGTTCAATTCAACAAACCCTAAATGAATAACGGTAGTTGTAAAATTTAGATAAAACGATACCCACAAATATTAAGTGGGCTCGCTAAAAAAAAAAAAAAAACACTGAAATTTCATACAACAATTAAAAAATTGACCAGCTTATAATTGTTATTATTATTTTTGGTCTTAGTGTAATTATTTTTAAAAAATTGAAGGTGGAAGGTTTAAATTTTAAACCTGGATTTTAATTTTGTAATAGAGTTATGTGTGAAATTATTTACATTGTAAATGTAATCACTTTTTCTATTTTATTTAGGTTACGTAGACCCTAAGTAACTAAGAAAGGACATATATTATTTTATTGCCATGCCTTTAGTTGGCTGGTGGTTTTTAGTTTGGGTGATTAAGTATAAATATATAGCTATATCTTTTTACCGATCTCGGGAAGTACAATCGGAGGGATTTTGTGCTAATACCGGCTTTAGATGCGGATTTTGACTCACAGAATAATAATGGCTTCTAAACGAAAAGAGAATCAAAAATTAACCCTTTACCTTAAAATAATATTATCAATGAACCAACCTGTTACTGTATTGTCGGCAACCATGATCTCGGCCATATTTGGTTGACATGCCTTGTTGTCCAGAACCAAAAAATACAAAGAGTAATAAAAATAATAAATAAATAATTAGGAGAATATGTGGTAGAGTCCTTTTTATATACCCTATCAGTATAATTCATTTCTAGATCGTTCAAATGTAATCAAACAGCTGAGATATTGTTTGTGTACGGTCATTATCATATATTTTACCTTACAGTAGCATTTGATTAAGAAATTAAAAAAATTTAAAAAACTTTTTTAAAAATCCACCTTCACTAGTGGAAGGTTTTTTTTTTTTTTTTTGGTTTTTTTTGGGGGCGGGGGGGGGGGGGGGGGGGGAAGGTTTCTGTCATCGGGGTCAGGAAAGAGGGAGGGAGGGGCTCGTCATCCAGTTAGGAGGGGGGTGCACGAAGGTTGCCGATTTGGGTTTTGAGCTGCAGAGGGACCGGATAAGGTAGCTGGGTGGGGGGGCAAGTTGTAGAGGGATTATATCTTGGGGGCAGCTTGCCGAGGGAAGGTCGATGCGGGGGGGGGGGGGGCGATGAGTTGCAGAGGGACCGGATCTTAGGTTGTAACGCCCCGACCTACGTAGGGCCGTTACCATACATACTTAAACTACTTATTGGTTTCAATAGCTTAAACTTACTTAGAAATTTGAGAATATATATATATTTTTTAAAACATATGTAAAGAGAGGAGTTCACATAGTAAACTTGTTATATACACATACTGAAAAGTAAAGACATACTCAAGTTTTCAAACTTCATATTTACATAATCTTACTTTAAAATGTATATATATATATATATATATATACATACTTATCATCACAAAAGAACTTGTGGATAATTTGCGTAGTGGTATCCCACACCGCCCTTCACTTGCCGCATCGTCCACATAGCCCACCAATTAGGCTGCAGGCTTCTTACCTACAGTATGAAATATACTGGTGAGCTTTCACCCAGTAAGCATAACCATAATCTCACAAAACATAACAAATGTCGTGCAACTTATGCATGAACCAATTATGTACACTTATGAATCTTTTATTAACTTGAACTTATTATCTTGCTTAGCTTATGGGCCCCTTGTATATGTACCAAAAGCGCACAATCCTCAGAACGTCAGGGTTTGCAAGGCCCTTAACAATTATGAGAACATAAACATAACATAACCCTTCACGATCTAGCGAAATGTTGATTATACCCTCACGTATTATCGAGAGGTTGATAATCTAAATTTAAGTTTGAAACATATATCCTCCACCTAGTGGGAGGTTGGTATAACACATTACTTGTATGTTCTTACCATGTGGCTTAATATTAGTGAACATGCCTTATGATGTCACGATAAAATAATATTAACTATAACATGGCATATCTTAACATAGCATGGCATATCTTAACATAGCATAGCATTTTATAGCATAATATAACATATCATAGCATAATATGGCATACCATAGCATAGCATAGCATATCATAGCATAACATAGAAACATGTCATATACTTGAAAATAACTTACTATTTTTCATACTGTAGGTGAGGTTTGTACTTACCTCTTTTACTATGTTCGATAATGTACGGTTCCAAGTCCTGACACAGTAGCAGGTTACCCCCTGCTATGATAAAGAACATAGGATAAGGATCCTATAAAAATGTTGGTAGCCTTAATCAACATCCTAACATGTCCTTAATTATATGTCCCCTTCATACCCATGATAGCTTATTGGGTTACTGAATGTAACTCTAGGGTTTTAGGCCCAAATATCTTGTTAGGTTACCTTGGGCCTAAGCCTTATCATTCCTGGCCCGTAATCCATTAGGTTATTATCAGTAACCTTAGGTCTTAGCATCTTTTTAAATTTGGTCTCTTGTTGGGTTACATTGAGTAACCTTTAGTGTGACCTTAACTTTGGTCAACTTAGGTCAACCCCTTATTGGGTTGCTAAAGCCCAATCTTCTTAGGTTGGATCCTATTGGGTGACTATGGGTAACCTTGGGTTTTGGACCTAGTTCAATAATCCGGGTATCCTTCCTGATTATTGTTGGTCATCGTTTAGTCTACCCACATTTTAAGACAACCTAGGTCTATAGCTCCATTTGTTTTTCTTTGGAAAAACTTAGCTTTTTGTGACTTTTACAAAAATCCTTTTTGTTCAGCTTACAAAACTTGGGTTTCTTAAATAGGTATTTGAAAAAGCTATTAAGTATTGGAACTACCTTTGAAACAGTTCCCACAGTCAAACTATCAGTTTTTGTGCAAAATACCATTTTCCTGCACTGTTTTAGAAAACCCTGTACAGGAATTTACTGTTTTCTGCACAGTTTTTAGAAATCTAGTTTTATTTTAAAATCTGGACAGAATTTGAAAAAGTTGTCTTCATGAAACTTTTAGACCTCAAAAAATTCTAGAACTTTCATGTTTTAAGAAAAACCTAGTTCTGCCTCTAACCCCTTCGTTTTCCCCTTGGAACTCAACTGGCTGTGCATGAAGGTCTGGGCACGTCAGTCTCGGGTTTTTATGAAAACGGAGGCCATTGGAGTCTCATTTTGGAAAAATGTTCATGAAGTCCCTTAGAAAAAATTGTTTTGAACAACTTTCATGTTTTAAGTTTTCTCAAATTCGGCCTCTAAAGGCCTTAAAATCCACTTTCCGAGAGACTGGTCAGGATTCACCCGAACCTGACAGTTTTTCGGTTTTAAGTTCGTTTTATGTCCTAAACGTGAAACCTAGCTCAACCAGCCACCGCGGGAGCTCTAGAACACACATGCAGTGGTTTTCTAATGTAAATTTTCTTTAAACACATTTTCTAACATCACCATGCAAACCCTAATTTATATTGGATCAACCAAGTTTGCATGGTTTAGGTTGCACCATTCAAACCAAGCATACTAATTGAATTTCTAACAACCTAGCACATAATATCCATCCACACACACTAGGGCAGATTTGGGGACATACAACACTAACATTTAGCATGCAAATTATGAAAATTAAAGCAAGCATGCAAATTAAAATCAAACCACCCTTAATTCTAAACCAAGCACAAACGCTAATAGTCTAATTTGGGCACAAAAATAAATTCAGCTTATGCTCTTACAAATTCAACTTGAAATACATCTAAATTTCATGAAACTTTTAGATCTCAAAAAATTCTAGAACTTTCATGTATTAAGAAAAACCAAGTTCTGCCTCTAACCCCTTCGTTTTCCCCTTGGAACTCAACTGGCTGTGCATGAAGGTCTGGGCACGTCAGTCTTGGATTTTTATGAAAACGGAGGCCATTTGAGCCTCATTTTGGAAAAATGTTCGTGAAGTCCCCTAGAACAAACTGTTTTGAACAACTTTCATGTCTTAAGTTTTCTCAAATTCGGCCTCTAAAGGCCTCAAAATCCACTTTCCAGGAGACTAGTCAGGATTCACCCGAACCTGGCAGTTTTTCGGTTTTAAGTTCGTTTTATGTCCTAAACGTGAAACCTAGCTCAACCAGCCACCGCAGGAGCTCTAGAACACACATGCAGTGGTTTTCTAATGTAAATTTTCTTTAAACACATTTTCTAACATCACCATGCAAACCCTAATTTACATTGGATCAACCAAGTTTGCATGGTTTAGGTTGCACCATTCAAACCAAGCATACTAATTGAATTTCTAACAACCTAGCACATAATATCCATCCACACACACTAGGGCAGATTTGGGGACATACAACACTAACATTTAGCATGCAAATTATGAAAATTAAAGCAAGCATGCAAATTAAAATCAAACCACCCTTAATTCTAAACCAAGCACAAACGCTAATAGTCTAATTTGGGCACAAAAATAAATTGAGCTTATACTCTTACAAATTCAACTTGAAATACATCTAAATTTCAAATTGAATGCTCAATTGAAAGAATTTGAGGTTTAGAGAGGGTTACCTTGATTTATTTCAAGAATTGGCTAGGGTTTGGCTCACCAAATCTCCCCCCCTAAGTCCTCCAAAACCAGCCTTGCTCCACCAATTGGCACCAAAATTTGAGTTGATCTCTTGGTGGCTTCTTGAACCAAAACCATGCACAAACTAACCTCAATTTTTCTCACTCTCTCACCCAAACCCAGCCGGCCTTAAGCCTTAAAAATAGGCACCAAAAACTTTCAAAAACCTTGCTTGAAGTTACTAGAGGAAAGCCTACCACCCTAGCACTAAAACCGCTTTGATTCTCAAATTTTTCTTTGCTCTTTCTCACCCTTGGAAATCCGGATTTTTGGAGAAGGAAAATGGGCAGAATTTGGCTTTTTTTTTTTTTAATTTTTTGACCAAAAATCCACCCCCCCTTTGGGCTATTTATAGGTGAAAAAAAAAGGATTTCTTTTTGAATTATTTTTGGTTCAACTTTTACTCAAAAACCCTTAGAGCAAAAATAATTACAAATTGACCCCTCTAATGGCCGGCCACCTCACCATCTAGAGAATTCCAAGATTTTCTAATTTTTTAATTAAAGCCTTAATGATGTCATAAATCCAAAAGGTGATGACATAAGCATAATTAAGGCTTGTTTGGCTTTTTCCTTAAAAAGCAGTCCACTTTTAAGCCAACACAGATATTTCTAGTACTGTGCTCACTACTACACAATACTGTTATACTCCACTGCAGTCCAAAATTTATCTGTGTAAAAATGGACTGTATGAAAAATTTTCTTTTTACTTAAAACTTTTTGGCCCAATAAATCCTATTTATTGTGCTTGATTTTTCTATAGTGGTTTTATTTCTCATTCACATTATCTTGTTCGTAATAACGGTTCTTGCAGTATTTTTTCCATACTGCTCATCATATATCTGTGTGGTCAACCCTTTGACCATTTTTAGTTAACCTTTTACTTTTTTGGTCAACTTTGACTTTCTTGGTCAAACTTTGACCAACATGAAATTATGTAATTTTTCACCCCTTTTTGTTCAAAAGGTCACATACTTGGCTAATTTACTGCTTATTGAGTCTCATAGTTAATTAAATGAGAACTCAAACATTTACTGTTAAAATTATGAATTTCACCTTGATACTCATAATTTTTCATGAAACATCGTATAGACATATAGTATAAACTTAATTTTCTTATATACAAGGAAATCATGGATCCATGTAAAATTTTTGGTTATTATATAGGGGTAGCTTGCCGAGGGAAGCTAGATGCTAGGTGGGGGGGGGGGGGATTGGGTTCAAGGGACTGTGTCATCGACATCGCAAGGGGTAGAACTGGCGTAGGGGGTCAGTTCTAGCATGGGGGTTCAGTAGTACTGTATATATGGGCCGACTAAGCGGGCTGGCCCATTGCTTTTGCATTTTTAGCATAAGGGCGGGCTCGGCCTAGCCTTGGCCCAGTGCAAGTATAAGGGCTGAGCTAAGCCTTATCTTTGAGCCAGCCCGCTTAGGGCAGCTTGCCCATGTTTATCTCTCTTTTTTCTTTTTATTATTATTATTATTTTCAAAAGCCCGTTTATCCAGCCTGATTTTAAGATCGTCGGGCTTTTAGGCTAGGCCAGGCTTATAGTTTCAAAATTCAAGCAGGGCCAGCCCGACCTGCCAATTAATCGGGTTGAGCCTAGCCTAATATTCCTTTCTGCCCGTTAGGGCTGGATTAGGCCGCAGTGCCTGAATTTACATGACTAGGGGAATGGCGGGGCTTCGTTGGTGTCAGGAGGGTAGGGGGTGTCGCTGGCGTCGGGGCGGATTGGGTCGCCATCAGAGGGTGTTTTAGTTTTAGTTTTAGTTTTTTTTTTGTATATTATTTTTAATTTTTTTAGTATATACTAGTATTAAATTGGGTGCGTTATAACTGTCATAACAATATCTCAACCGTTTGATTATATCTTAATAGTTTAAAAATAAACTCTATTAATAAAATATATAAAAAAGGCTTTACCGCAACCATATCCTGAATAATTAAGTCCTTGTAAAAGTAGAGTATTTGACAACTATATGGTCAAAATAGTTCGACGGCCAATATCGGACATACAAGGTCTCGTGTGTCTGATAAATTAGTAAAGTCGGATGGGAATATGGGTTCATGATTCTACTAGCCCCATAAATATATATATATATATATATATATATTCAACAAATAGTATTCTTGACAATCTATTCACATTATGTTCTAGCAAGCTATATATATATATTTATTTATATTTATATATAAATTTTGAATTTGAGGTGGAGAGAATCAACTCCGCATCTTATTATAGAATTAGGTGTAAAATTATTATTAGGTTATGTATGCAATCATATTAGGTGAAAAGATTCTAAGAAATTTGCAAAAGTTTAAAATTTCGAGAGAAAATTATAATGTTACAAATTAAAATTCATGGAACATTCTGGGACAACCAGACCTAAAATTTGTGAGAGAGAGTGAAATTTATTCTAACTTATGCATCCATACAATATTCTTATATATAGTGTCATTTAATTTTTTAGTAAATGTAGATGCTAAGAGAGAATAATTTCAAAGAAACAATTCCCCAAGTGAAAATTGAAGATGGTGAAGAAATCACATTCCAAAAAGCTGATGCTGCCATGAGGAGGTCCATGAACTTTTGGTCCGCTTTGCAATCGCCACACGGCCATTGGCCCGCAGAAAATGCTGGCATTATGTTCTACATCCCTCCACTGGTACTAAGTTTTAATTAGCTTATAAAGACCTTGTATTAGTTAAGTAATTAGTGTATTAATTAGGTTTAATTGTTTTCTAATGTACAAAAATAAAATGAAATTACAGGTCTTTTGCATGTACATCTCGGGTACTATTGACACAGTGTTCAATGAGCATCACAAGAGGGAAATGTTGTGGTACATGTACTGCCACCAAAATGAAGATGGAGGGTGGGGGTTACATATTGAGGGTCCGAGCATGATGATGTGCACGGTTCTAAACTATACCTCGCCATGCGCATTCTAGGAGAAGGCCCCGATGGCGGCCTTGACAATGCCTGTGCTAGAGCTCGCAAGTGGATTCTTGAGAATGGCGGAGCAATGAGCTCTGGCTCATGGGGAAAGACTTGGATGGCGGCATGCCTGCTTGAATTTGTACATATATATGGATTGATGATATCTCGTTATGTGACAATTTTGAATTTCTTTTCATTACAAGCCAGCCGTACGTTAAGGAATATTGCAAATAGTGATATACAATTCAAGATGTTAATCTTGAACAGGTCTCATATTATATATGTTAAGGTACTAGACAACATTATCTTGTCATGAACTTATTTAAGACTAATCTCATTTCACTTAATTTGTTTTTATGCTTCAATAACAGATACTTGGTGTGTATGAGTGGGATTGGTGCAACCCCATGCCTCCAGAGTTTTGGTTCTACCCTTCAGTTGTACCTCTTCATCCGTGTAAATTATCCTCATCTTTGTCTCATTTTCTTTCTAAAATTTCCAAGATAACATAACTAGTACTGTAATTATAAACATTCTCATACCGTTGTTGTACATTTCATTGGATGCAAATTGTAGCAAAAATGTCCTGCTATTGCCGATTGACGTTCATGCCAATGTCGTACTTTTATGGGAGAAAGTTTGTTGGTGCTATATCACACCTCTCATTCAGCAATTAAGAGAAGAAATTTACAATGAACCTTACAAAAATATCAAGTGGAGCAAAATGCGCCATGTCTGTGCTAAGGCTGATAAGTACAACGTCTCTTATGGGACGGTGTCTATTATATTGGAGAATCTGTTATCAACACTTGGCCCTTTAACAAGATAAGGGAGAGAGCAGTTCAGAAAGCAATAGAACACATCCATTATGAGGACGAGAATAGTCGATACATCACAATCGGATGCGTTGAGAAGGTAAGTGAAACACATATTCCCCATCTTCAAGATATTATTTTCTGTTATTATTCATATTGTCGAATTTCCCATGCAGCCACTTATGATGCTTGCTTGCTGGGTTGAAGATCCGAATGGAGAAACTTTCAAGAAGCATATTCCCAGAGTTGCAGATTACTTATGGGTAGCAGAAGACGGAATCAGTATTCATGTATGTAGACAAATTATATATCGTATTGGAAGCGATTACTGTTATTAATAGTAGTGTTTGATGTACTAGTTCTAATTATTCATTTCGATAAATACATTTTTCAAATCTATGTAGAGTTTTGGTAGTCAGGCATGGGACTGCAGTCTTGCCATTCAAGCACTACTTGCCGGCAACATCAACGACGAAATTGCTCCTGTACTAAAAAAAAGCACACGAATTCTTAAAGATGTCTCAGGCTAGGGAGGACCCTCCGGACCACTTAGACCATTTTCGCCACATTTCAAAAGGGGCATGGACTTTCTCCGACCGAGATCATGGATGGCAAGTTTCTGATTGTACCGCAGAAGGTCTAAAGGTAATTTCATTAAAATGTCTTTTAACTCTGTACTTATAATATGAATTTGTTAAGCCATATACCCGAAGAACCTTAAAATTATATTTGGCAAGAATGTTTGCGAGTGATGTGAACTATTTTTTATTTTTATTTTTTTGGTTGACATTTCCGTGTTGCCTACTGCGCGCAAAGATGTCTCCCGACATGTTAGGTGAGCCAATGGTCGCTGAACATATGTATGATTCTGTTAATGTCATTCTCTCACTACAGGTAAGAAAAGAGGAATGTGATGAAACTTATTTACACTTCTATATATACGAGCATTTGTACATAATATAAGAGCTTTGCTGTATATATTTTTGTTTAATATTGACTGTTGAATCAATTGCGTAAACCCAAAAAAATAGAGTCCAAATGGTGGCGTATCAGCTTGGGAGCCGACAGGAGCTCCAAAATGGTTGGAGGTAAACAATAAAAATTTCAGTTGGAGTATATTGACAAATTTGTATCAAGTACAATTATACTTATATCTCCCGATGTGCAGTGGCTCAATCCCGTGGAATTTTTGGAGGACCTTGTTATCAAATACGAGTAAGACATATGATAAGCCCATTTTAGTTGTTTGATTTTGTACGAATTCTTGTCATTAACAATGAATCTGAGACGATCACTTGGCACTTAAATTAAAGATGGGATTCATATGATGCAGGTACATAGAGTGCACCTCCTCTTCAATCCAAGCATTGAATTTATTTCGAAAATTATATCCAGGGCATAGAAGAAAGGAGATTGATAATTTCATCACCAATGCCGCTAACTACCTTGAAGACACACAAATGCCGGACGGCTCTTGGTATGGAAATTGGGGAATTTGCTTCATCTATGGCACGTGGTTTGCCATTAGAGGCTTGGAGGCTGCCGGTAGGCACTACTACAATTGCGAGGCTGTCCGTAGAGCCGTTAACTTTTTACTCGAAACCCAGAGAAAGGATGGTGGTTGGGCGGAGAGCTACACCTCTTGCACAAACAAAGTATGAAAAAACATAACATAAGCCCATCTATTTGTACTCAACTTTATTAGCAATATTGAATGACAAATCCTTTTTTTTTTTTTGGTTGAATTTGCCCCGTATTCATGTAGGTATATACACCTTTTGAAGGGCACCACTCCAATTTGGTTCAAACTGATGGGCCTGATTCATGGTAGACAGGTTAGTAAATGGTTTGACATTTAAGACTGAACTTCATCCTCATGTTAGTTAATTTCAAAATAAATTTTTCGTCCATTGTTATTTATTTACTTATTTATGTAATTTGAAGGCTGAGAGAGATCCAACTGCTATCCACCATGCTGCGGAACTTTTGATCAATTCTCAATTGGAAGATGGTGATTTTCCCCAACGGGTACAATCTAGTTAAATAATAGGGTAAATTGTTCATTTTGTCCTAAACTTCTTTACAAAGAAGCGATTTGGTCTCAACTTTTATTTTGGTAGCTAAAAGATCCCTAAAATCTTTTAACGGGTGAATTTTGATCTTTTTTATTAATAGATATTAAAAATTGGATAGAAGAGATCATGTGAATAATACATGTAAGTTGAATTACGTAATTTTCTTTTGTTAGTAATCCTTAAACAGTAAATATGTATGATTAACATGACATTTTCTATTAGCTAAAAAAAAGAAAAAAGAAGAAGAAGGTTGGGAACTAAG
The DNA here is from genome assembly GCA_025413485.1 of Ficus microcarpa. Taxonomy (NCBI): domain Eukaryota; kingdom Viridiplantae; phylum Streptophyta; class Magnoliopsida; order Rosales; family Moraceae; genus Ficus; species Ficus microcarpa. The sequence continues at coordinate 21,604,061 of CM046385.1, forward strand.
CCACAACTTTATAAAATTGTTAAGGATCAAACACCCTAAACTATAAGCAATCTTTGTAACTTCCATTAAGACTGATGAGTTTGCGGAGATGCATGCATATTGTAGTACTATATATATATATATATATATATCTTAAAATATTTGTTAATTGTTGGTTACACTTACTATAATTGCAGGAACTTATGGGAATTTTCATGAGGAATTGCATGTTGCATTATGCAGCTTATAGGAACACCTTTCCTACTTGGGCTCTCGCTGAATATCGTAATTTGGTTCCAATGCCTTCCAAAAATGCTTCAAGATCAAGCTGAGGAAGTTATGATCAGAGTGACAAAAAAAGCCGACAAATGCTAAAGTAATTATATTTGTTTGTTGATGTAAAATATTACAATCACCAAAAGAATATTAAAAAAAAAAAAAAAAAAAACTATATGCATTTGTACATGAGGCACATAACTCCACGTCCTGAATCCAAGCGATTTCAACTATAATATTCCGGGATGGTAAAGGATTTCACAATCATAATCCTTCACAAGCTCCAGCCATCTACGCTGTCTCATATTGAGCTCCTTCTGAGTGAAAATGTACTTGAGGCTTTGATGATCCGTGTAGATCTCACATTTATTCCCATACAAATAGTGCCTCCAGATCTTAAGTGCAAACACTACAGCTGCAAGTTCCAAATCATGAGTAGGGTAGTTCCTTTCATGGATCTTCAGTTGTCGTGATGCATAGGCTACTACCTTCCCGTTTTGCATCAGGACAGCTCCTAATCCATTTTTGGAAGCGTCGCTGTAGATTACGAAATTTCCTGCATCTACATCCGGAATTATCAACACCGATGCGTTAGTCAGCCTCTTCTTGAGCTCTTGAAAATTTTCCTCACACTTCTGAGTCCATTCAAACTTCTTCCCTTTCCGGGTAAGGGCTGTGAGTTTTGGAAAAATTGGATCCGGTATCAGAGTTACGGCGCAGCGGAAGTTTTAAAAATTTTATGCCGTTTCCAGAAAAGAAGCTCATGATGCATATAACAATAAATTAATTCATGATCAAGCATACCTTATTTCTTGGATTCCGGAATTGCTAGAGCGTTTGACCAACATGTCTTATCTACTATTTTCGAGTTCCACGTCTCAGAGTGTGTGTGGGCACACGTTCTATGAATCTAAGCGACCGGTAATACTTTCCGAAGTCTAGATCCCTCCTTCTCAATTCCGATGATCCTCGTTGAGAATTTGATCCAACTTCTTTCTTTAAAACTACAAAACAAGAACCGGTTAACCTCCTATGAAAATTATCACTAGGTTTAACCTTCCTCGCAGTTTTGATTCAATTGAATTTTCTTTCTTTTTCTCTCTCACAAGAAAGCCAAATTTTTGATGTGGAAGAAAAACAAATTTTTTTATTATTATTAAAAAACGTTTTTCCCCTTTAAGAAAATCAAAAATTAGTTTTTCAAGAACTCCTAGCCTTTATATAGTATTCCAATCATTTTCAAAATTTATCTCCTTCTTGAAAAATAATTAATAATTATTTTTCTAGATAAATCTTTAACCAAAAGATCATACAACTTTAGCGCTAGATTCATTGAACCTAAAAACAATTTTTCAAGAGGAAATCTCAACTAAAAATTCCGCCACAAGTGAGAGAAATCTTGATTAGTGGTTTAAATTTTAAATCAAGAATCTAGACTAGTCAAAAGATCCTAGTCCTATCTAGATTCAAACTTCTTTTAAACCTTTTTGAATTTAAATAGGATTCTCTTGTTTGAATTAAATATTTTCCATAAACATTATCCATATTAATTAATTTAAATCAATGAAATATTTAAAATTTTCTTTCCTCACAAAAAACCATGCACCTCTTTAATTAGGAAAGAAAAATCTATTAATAATCTCCATTATTTAAACCAATTAATAATTTAATGTTAGTAATATATTTAAATAATTTTGAAACAAAATTTTCTTCCTCCACCTATCTAAAAACCGTGCATCATAATTAGATTAGGAGAAAAAATTTTGTTTTCCAAAATTAAATAATTCAAACACAATCTTATTTCAAATTCAATTAACCAATCACATATTGACAAAATCATTTGTCTACAAATTTCACATGTCCAATCCTTTCCAGATTGCATGTTAGAAAGTATCATGTCTTAATAGACATTACAAAATTCCATTTACAATTTACCGATCTCATTAGGAACAAATCCTGAGACGCTTCGTGGAACTATATGAGCTAATAAAGAGACCCGATGGAAATATGTAAAAAGGCTCCTATAATTGTGAAAAATTAATCCCAGATTAATTATCCATCAATTATCAACTTCAAAACTATTCCACTAAAAGTTTGAAGCTGAACTCCTGTTTACATACCGTATTACGAAAGCTCTCTCACGTAGTGCTTCTTCCATGATTTATTCATCGCTTGCTTAATCCCCATATGTTATCCATGATTGAATTAAGGACTTTTTCCGTTTTACATTTTCAATTATTTTAACTTAAATTTCCATTATTCTCCATTGAAAGAACCACCAATTGTAAAACCATACAATTGGTAAACCATTAGAGAGCACAAAGTAAACCGATGGCCAAGATCTTGTTATACTATCTTTCAATCCCCGAATAATGCCTTTAAGTAGATAACATTTACTATCGTTAAGATAGCTATGGATTCCGTATCTGTGAATCTTGATTTCTCCATCCATAAGCCATGCACCCAAAACACAAGTATGTTGACCATGAATTAACAGTGTCTCACCTTTAGTGCATCAAAGTACATAAGTCATGGATGCGAACTCAAGTAATCATTTCAGGATTAAGATTAATGCATGATGATAATCAAAGCATCATTGATTCTTATAAACGGAATTATTAAACCGAATCAAATAACACTTTAGGTCCAGTCCAATGTCATACCTCAATACTGGTATACATTAAAGTTTCTACTCGGAACCTATCCGATAGTCAAGACAAACCATCCCTCCAAGGAAGTAGACAACCTTTACAATCTTATCATGAATAAGATCCTCAAATCTTATTCCGTTGATTGCGGACTATTTATTTAGACTGTTATCAAATTACCACGTCTTCTATGCATACCCCGTATACATATGGTAATTCGATATATTACCAACAGCCTAGGAGTATTTTATGTTTGCTCAAAATAATCATACAATCAACAAATGAAAGTAAATATGACACAACTTATTAAACATGAATAACTTCCTCTTATTAATATCAAAATGTCATATTTACAGAAAATCCCTAATATTGATTTTCTATCCTTAGGGCACATATAGATCCCAACAATCTCCCACTTGCCCTAAGCGAGTAAATGTGACATATTACGCATCCCCATGTCTTCGACGTGTTCATTGAATCTTCTGGCCACCAAAGTCTTCGTGAACGGGTCAGCAAGATTGTCCTCCGATGTGATTTTGCAAACCGTCACATTTCCACTCTCAACAAAGCCTCTGATAATGTGATATTTTCTGTCAATGTGCTTACTCCTTTTATGATGCCTAGGATCCTTGGTATTAGCTAGTGCTGCACTGTTATCACAGTAGAGCACCATAGCTTTATCCATACCAGGAACGACCTCAAGGTCACTAAGGAACCTGCGGAGCCAAACCGCTTCCTTTGATGCCTCACTAGCTGCCACATAGTCAGCTTCCATGGTCGAGTCAGCAATACAAGATTGCTTAACACTCCTCCACACAACGGCACCACCTCTAAGGGTGAAGACAGATCCTAAAGTCGATTTCCTTAAATCCTAATATGATTGAAAATCAGAATCAGTATATCCTATAGGAACAAGGTCCTGACCGGAATACACTAGCATATAATCCCTCGTTCTCCGTAGATACTTGAGTATATGCTTTACCGCAGCCCAATGGTTCGGTCCCGGATTCGACTGATATCGACTTACCATACCAATCGCAAAACAAATGTTAGGCCTAGTGCATTGTAACGCCCCCTTACTACGTAGGGCCGCCACCTTACTTACTTCACTTAACTTTACTTGAAAATTAGGAATATATATATATATATTTTGAACCATACTTATAAAAACATTTGTCATTAGCAATATATCATTACTACTTAAGTAAAAGTTTACTTAAGGTCTTTAGTTCCAAAAATACCGTAAAGCATAATTTGTCTTTATCATACATACTTAGATACAAAACTTCTTAACTCAAAAATAGGTTGCGGAAACTATGCGTAGTGGTATCCATACCGCCTTCATCCGCCGCCACATCGTCCACACACTGCCCACCATTCAGGCTGCAGGTTTCTTACCTACAGTATGAAATATAACTTGATAAGCTTTCGCCCAGTAAACACAAACATAATCTCACAAAACATTTAAAACATCTGGAAAACATACATCATCATATGCATATGCGTGAACCATTTATGTTCCATTTATGCATTTCTTTTTAACTTACTTATCTTCCTTATGGGCCCCATAGTGTACGTACCATCATTTATTTAGCGCGCCTCCAGATACAGTTAGGGGTTGCAAGGTCCCTAACTGCTCTGGGAACATTGGGTGATTACACCCTCACGCATCAACGAGAGGGTGAATCCTTTACTTGAACATGAAAAATCCTCTACCTTATGGGAGGTCGGTACGACACTTTACTTGTGATTTCTTACCATGTTATTTATCCTTAGTGAACATACCCTATGATGTCACTATATGATAACATACTTTTTATCTCATTCATAATATAGCATGTCATTCTTTTCATTCATGGCATTTGCAATCATGACATTTTTATAAACATGACATTTTACAAATATAGCACCTTTTTATAAACATAGCACTTTGCAAAAATAGTACTTTTTATAAACATAGCATTTTGTAAAAATAGCACTTTCTATAAAGCATGGCATTTCATAGATATAGCACACAACAATTTGCAGCATATTTGAAAACCACATACTTGAACATAATTTACTAGCTTTCATACTGCAGGTGAGGTTTGTACTTACCTCTATTGCCGTATCCTTAAAGTTGCGTTCCTTAAATTTGTCGGCAACGGCAATTCACTTTCCTGATATACCAAAAATATAGGATCAGGATCCTTTCGTAAGGTGTTGGTGACCTACCAACACTCACATCTACTCTTGGTTGTATGTCCCTTATACTTGATATCCATCTTGGCCATCTTAATCCTCAGTCTTTATCGAGTTTTGATAAATCCTTAAGAGGTTACGTTGGGTAACCTTTTTGGTTAGAGCCTTGTTTTATTATTGGGCTTTGCTCATACATCCTTGTTATTGGGTTATTTCCATTAACCCTTTAAATCTTAGCCCAATTATACATGTGGGTATCCCTTAGGGTTATGTTGGGTAACCCTTAAGGTTAACCTTAATTAACCTTGGGTCAACCTTTAGTCAACCCTTGGTTATCCTTGGGTTTGTAACTCGGATATAATATCCGGTTACTGTTCGTAATCGGCTTGCTTACCAATTTTACTTTAAAATTCCTCTTCCTTATTTTTGAAAAATCTTGTGTAATTAACTTCCAAAAATCCTTCATATTGCTTGTAAAAATTCTAACTCCTTTAATTAGAAAATACTTTGGCTTAATCTTATTATTTTCTTTAACTTGTAAACTCTTGGTTGAAACCCTCTTTTTCTTTACTTTGGAGAAAAATGTGAAATTTCAAACTCGAGCCCTTAAAATTCATGGTTTTCGAAATAAACCTTTTATAAAATCATTTGGGGCCGGAAACCACCTTTGGAACGGTTTCCGAAGCTAAAATAACCATTTAAGAGCACTTCACAATTTTTCTAGAAAATATTTTCGTGAATCTCATGTGCAGGATTTCGGGCTCCCTGCGCACCTTCCATAAATCACGTCCAGTTTAAAAATCGGCTTGGAATTTGAAAAACTTGTCTTCACAAAAGTTGTAGCCCTCGAAAAATGATAAAACTTTTGTGTTTTAAGAAAAATCCAGTTCGGCCTAGATCAGTACCAGTTTTTATTTGAAAATGGGCTGACTCTGAAAAACTGGGTCAAGACCGTCCCAGGAATCAGCCGGGTTTTGGGTAAAACGGAGGCCGTTGGAGCCTTATTTCGAGATTCTGTGCACACTGTCCTTTAGAAAAAGTTGTTCCGAGAAACTTTCGTGTTTTGAGTTTTTCCCCATTCGGCCTCTAAAGGCCTTATATTTTCATTTTTCCAAAACTGCTCAGGTTCGAAACCAAACTGGCAGCTTTGAGGGTTATTTTCGGTTTACGTCTTATTTCGCAGAATCTATCTCGACCGATCACATCGGGAGCTTAGACAACAACAAGCAGTGCTTCTAACGTCCCATTGAAACCCATAAATTCATCTCATACATTCCATGCAACCCAAATCCGAAAATTAAAAAGACTACGGTTGCTTGGTTCTAGCTTAGCATACAACATCACCATTTCAAGCCCTAACTATCATGCATCTCTTGGCTGTCAAGGGCAGATCTTGGGACCAAAATTTTAAGGGACATATTAACCACATCTAGCATGCTTCCTATCACATTTTCAAGCACAAATTTTTAAGCAAACAAGCATCAAAATCAGCCAACCAAACCCTAACTTCAAATCAAGCACACACACCAACATAATGAGGGCTTAATTTAAAATGGACTTATGTCCTTACAACCAACTTGAATCACCATTAAAGAGCTTAAATGAAACTTAATTTCAAGATGGTTTTAAGAGATTTACCTCAAACCCAAGTTAGGGTTTTGAAATCCTAAAATCTTCCTTTGGTTTCTTGACTTGCTCAACCACACGGCTTCTCCAAGAAAATGGCATCCAAAATTTTTTTTGTTAGCTCTTTCTTGCATCACCAAAACCGAACCTTAACAAGAGAAAAATCCAAGTTTTTCTTACCTTTTTCCTCTCCTCTTTGTTCGGCCACCACTTGGAAGAAATCCACAAAATTTTTTCTCAAACCCTTCCTTGCTTGGTGGCTCACGGCTTTGGCTCAAGAAAATGGAATCCAAGAGATTTTTGGTTAGCTTTTTCACACCACCAAACCGAGCACTTTTAAGGAGAAAACCCAAAAATTTGACAAGAGTTGCTCACCTTTTCTCTTCCTGCTTGTTCAGCCAACTCTTGGAGAAATCCACAAAGTTTTTCTCACTTTTTCTCTTGCAAAACCGTGCCCTCAAGGATGAGCACTTCAAGAATTTTTCTTGCTCTCACTCTCTCCTCTTCTCTTCCTTCCTTGCTGCCGACCCTCTAGAGAGAAAAAAGCTAGAGTTTCTCTTGGGTTTTCAAATGAAAATGACTAGAGAGATGGGAGAGATTTTTGACGGAACAAGGGAGCTTGGAGTTGGTGATAACTTGCCTTGTTTCCCATGTGTGTTGCAGCCGAATCCAAGGGAAAGGAGAGGAGGGTTGTGCTGCCGAAAATCAAGGGGAAAAAGGCATGGGTTTTGACTCATTTTTTTAAGCAAAAGTGACTAGGGGATGGGAGACTTGTGATGAACAAGAGTGGTTCAACTTTTTCCTTGATTTTGGGCTTTATGTCTTGTCTCTCTTGCCCCCTTTGTTGTTGCCGAAACTGATGGAGAGGAGGGGGGAGTGCAGCCGGTTTTTGGGGTGGAAAAGAAAGCCTCTTATAGCTAGCTTAGGCTAGTGAAAAGTGAGCCATAGGCATGTGCATGTGTCTTCTCTCTTGGTCCACCTTTTTGGTCCCTAATTCAAGGCTTTGCGTCATGTCTTGTTCCCATTATTATTATTATTTTCTTCTTCCTTGGGTTGCAGCCGAACTCCTTGAGTGAAAAAGGGGGGTATGGGCTGAAAAAGGGGAGAGCCAAGTGGCATCCTTTGGGTGGTGGAGAAGGCTCCACATCATACCTTAAGCTAGCTCACATTTTTTTTAAAAAAATGGTATTTCCTTTGCTTTTCTCATGGGTTGGCCGAACTTCATGAGTGGAGGGGGTCCACTTGTGCAACTTTGAGTTAGTGGAAGGTGATGTCATTGAGGTGAGGTCATCTTCAACTAGCTCTACCAAGGTCTTGTTTGGCCATTTCGTTCTTTCACAGCTCCTTTTGCGCTCTACAATTATTTCCATTACTGTGATAAGCATTCTTATTTTATATTTTGGTCCAAAAATTCTTCCATGTAAATTTGGACCGAAAACTTTCTTTCTCAAATTTTTCGAAGACCTTTTTGCCCTTAATTCGATTTCGGTGTGCTTGATTTTTCTAGGGTGGATTTATGGCTTATAAGACTTCATTTTCGGAGATTCTTTCTATATTCCTTCATCATACTTGTGAAGTTAACGTTGTGATCCGTCTTGGTCAAACTTTGACTTTTTGGTCAACCCTTTGACTTTTGGTCAAACCTTTGACTTTTTCGGTCAAAATTGACTTTCATAAAATTTCATCCTTTTTCGTTCTTTTTCCTTTAAAAACCTCATTCTTGGCTCGTAAAACATTAATTGAGTCTCATAATCATTAAATGAGAACTCAAATATTGTTTAAATAAAATTATGAATTTCTCATTATTATTCATAATTTTTCATATAACACATCATAAACACATAAATTAGACTCTAATTCCTTATGAACAAGGAGATTACAAGTCTACAAAATTTCGGGTCTTACATGCATAACATAACGTACATAAGACTACCTACCGCTGATGCATAAGATACATTTTTCATACGCTCCCTTTCTTCTGATGTCTTGGGACAGTCATCTTTAGAAAGTTTGATTCCAATCCTGAAAGGTTGAGCACCTTTATTGGAATCCTTCATAGAAAACCTCTTAAGTACTTTATCAATGTATAAAGCTTGGGAGAGTGCTATCGTTTTGTTCTTTCTATCTCTAAAGAGTTGAATACCAAGAACATAAGTAGCGTCTCCTAAGTCCTTCATGTCAAACTGTTTGGCTAACCAAATTTTGACAGATGATAATATTGCCACATCGTTTCCAATAAGCAATATATCATCCACATAAAGTACAAGGAACACCACTTTCTCGTTCTTGATACATTTATAAATACATGGTTCATCAATGTTTTGTTCGAATCCATAAGTTTTGATCGCTTGATCAAACCTAATATTCCAAGAACGAGATGCTTGCTTTAATCCATAAATGGATTTAAGCAACTTGCATACTTTGTCTTCTTGGCCCTTTGCCTTGAACCCGTCTGGTTGTATCATATAGATATCTTCCTCAAGAGAGCCATTCAAGAAAATTGTCTTGACATCCATTTGCCAGATCTCATAATCGAGAGCAGCCGCAATGGATAAAAGAATGCGGATTGACTTAAGCATTGCTACAGGCGAGAAGGTTTCTTCATAGTCGATTCCTTCTTTCTGCGTATAGCCCTTCGCTACAAATCTTGCCTTGAAAGTTTTCACTTTCCCATCCACACCTCTCTTCCTCTTGTATACCCACTTATACCCAATCGGTTTTATGCTTTGGGGTAAGTTTACAAGTTTCCAGACTCCGTTGGAATCTATAGATTCCTTCTCGGCATTCATAGCCTTTTGCCAAAGACTAGATTCAATCTTGGTCGGGTCTACGGATATGCCTTCTTTTGAGACCACATGTCCTAAGAAATGGACCTTTTCCAACCAAAACTCGCACTTGGAGAACTTGGCATACAGCTGATTTTGCTTCAAAATCCGTAATGCAATCCTTAGATGTTCCTCATGCTCCTCTTTCGACCTTAAATAGATCAGAATGTCGTCTATAAAGACAATGACAAACTTGTCTAGGTAGTCTTTGAATACCCAATTCATCAGGTCCATGAAGGCGGCTGGTGCATTCATCAGTCCAAACGGCATAACGAGGAACTCGTAGTGTCCATATCGAGTGCGAAACGCCGTCTTCGGAACATCTCCTTCCTTGATTCGGAGCTGGTGATATCCCGATCGTAGATCAATCTTCGAAAAGACGGAGGCTCCTTTCAGTTGGTCGAACAGATCGTCGATCCTGGACAAAGGATACTTGTTCTTGATGGTGATCTTGTTCAACTCCCGATAATCAATGCACATTCTAAGAGTGCCGTCCTTCTTCTTAACAAACAACACCGGGGCTCCCCACGGTGAATAACTCTGTCTGATGAATCCTTTATCCAGGAGCTCCTTCAACTGGACTTGCAATTCTTTGAGTTCAGCAGGCGCCATCCTATACGGTGCCTTGGACACGGGTGCCGATCCTGGAAGCAACTCAATCTCAAAAGAGATTTCTCGTTCTGGTCGCAATCCTGGCAGATCTTCAGGAAAAACGTCCACAAACTCCTTGACTATCAGTACATCTTCCGGCTTACTTTCGGTCTCTAGCGTCTTATCCACCATATTGGCTAGAAATCCAAGACATCCTCCCGCCTATAATTTTCTAGCTTTTAGCACCGAAATAAACATTTTCGGCTGCTTCGGGGTCGATCCTCTAAAAACAAACTCCTTGTCTCTGGTTGGCTTGAAGGTAACCGCGCGGCGTTGGCAGTCTATAACCGCGTTGTACTTTCCCAGGAAATCCATACCCAGGATGACGTCGTAGTCGTATAGGTCAATGACGATCAGGTTGACGTACATCTCTCTACCGCATATGATTATTGGAACATGGCGTATCCAATAGTCAGACAACAAAATTTCCCCGGAGGGTAATGCAGTTCGAAAAGTTCTTCCGATTTTCTCATTATCTCTACCTAGTTTCTTAGCAAACCTAGGTGATGTAAATGAATGCATAGCTCCAGAATCAATCAACACATAAGCATCTTGTTGGGCAATAGGAAGCTGACCTGTCACCACCATGGACGGTCCAGCTTGGGCATCCTCCTTTGTGTAGGCATAGATGCGTCCCTGAGGTTCTGGAGTTTCAACTCGGCCCTGAGGGATTGCAGGTCCCTCCAGCTTCATCTGGGCGGCATGTAACTGACTTCCCTGACCCCTCTGATAATTCTGCTGATGCTGGACATTGGCATTGCAATTCTTTGCGAAGTGGCCTTCCTTGCCACACAGATAGCAGCGATTTGTCCCGGCACGGCAGTCTCCCGGGTGCTTTCTCCCACATTTTTGGCAAGGAGGAGTTCCACTGTTGTCAGGGGCATTCTTCTTCTGGGGAGGATTCTGTTGGCTCCCCTGTCCTCCAGCATTCCACTTTCTTTTCTGCTGGGGGTTGCCATACGGCTTGTTGTTGCCGCGTTGGCCAAAAGATCCTCCTTGACCTTTCTGCTGCGATGGTTGGCCTGGTTTGGTCTGACTCTGCTTGGCAAGGGCCTTCTCCTCATTCTTTTCCTTGAAGAACTGAGCCCGCTGTGCCTTGTTCTGACCGACCCAATATTCGGCTCGAACTGCTCGACTAACGCATTCGGCAACAGTAAGCGGTGGGTGAGGGCCACTGCTGATAATCACGGCTAAGTCTGACCGAAACATTCTCATCATTTTCCTTACTTTGTCCCTCTTGGAACTGATGAGTTGAGGGCAGAGATGGGCGAGCTGTTCAAACTTCCTTACAGCTTCAGCCACAGACAAATTTCCCTGACGGAAATTGTTGAATTCGTCTTGTTGGGCTTCCATTACTTCCGTGTTGAAGTACTTCTCACGAAACTCCTCAACAAAGTCGTCCCATGTCATCTGGTTGACGTCCCGTCTGATTTGAACCGTTTCCCACCATAACCGGGCGTCTTTCTTCAACATAAAGGACGCGCAAAGGACTCTCTCTCTATCGTTGAGCCTTAAGAAGTTCAGGGAAACTTGAAGGTCGATGAGCCAATTGTCGGCCTCGATCGGGTCCGTCGATCCCTCGAATTCCGGTGCCTTCATGCGCCGAAATTCATGATACAGCTCTGCCGGGGTTCGAACTCGAGGTGCTGGCGGAGCAGCTACTGGCGCCATTGGTGCTTCTGGGGCCTCAGGGTGTTCCAGAATCATTGGTTCCTCCTCGGGAAATTCCGGTACCGCTGGTTGCTCTTCAGGTGCCAGTGGTACCCTGGCCTCAGGCGGTCCTTGGTTCTGTTGGGCTATTTGAGCCCTGAGCCCACCTATCTCTCGTTGCTGGGCTAGCATCATCTCTCTCAGCTCGTTCAGCTGAGCTGCAAGATCGACGTTTTGGGCCTGTGCCGCTTGACGTCTTGGTGGCATGGTTCTGTATAGAAGCAACAAAATAAGCTTCTTATTTTTAAAACTTTCATAAAATCATACCTTTTATACAGAACCATAATCTTCATTTCATAACCATAGCTTTTTAGGAAAATACATAATTCCATCATCATGGGCATACATTACTTGATTACCACCACCGAGCTAGGGCACAACGCAACGTCAGTCTTACACCCAACATTTCCATGCAGACCATCGATATGCGTTGAATACGAAAAATCTAATTCTAAGCGTAAGAAAATAATTTAACTTACTTGGGCTATTGCGGAACGATGCGGAGCGAGACGAAGTAGGCTGGCAGGATACCGCTCTGATACCAACTCTGTGACGCCCCCTTACTACGTAGGGCCGCCACCTTACTTACTTCACTTAACTTTACTTGAAAATTAGGAATATATATATATTTTTGAAACATACTTATAAAAACATTTGTCATTAGCAATATATAATTACTACTTAAGTAAAAGTTTACTTAAGGTCTTTAGTTCCAAAAATACCGTAAAGCATAATTTGTCTTTATCATACATACTTAGATACAAAACTTCTTAACTCAAAAATAGGTTGCGGAAACTATGCGTAGTGGTATCCATACCGCCTTCATCCGCTGCCATATCGTCCACACACTGCCCACCATTCAAGCTGCAGGTTTCTTACCTACAGTATGAAATATAACTTGATGAGCTTTCGCCCAGTAAGCACAAACATAATCTCACAAAACATTTAAAACATCTGGAAAACATACATCATCATATGCATATGCGTGAACCATTTATGTTCCATTTATGCATTTCTTTTTAACTTACTTATCTTCCTTATGGGCCCCATAGTGTACGTACCATCATTTATTTAGCGCGCCTCCAGATACAGTTAGGGGTTGCAAGGTCCCTAACTGCTCTGGGAACATTGGGTGATTACACCCTCCCGCATCAACGAGAAGGTGAATCCTTTACTTGAACATGAAAAATCCTCCACCTTATGGGAGGTCGGTACGACACTTTACTTGTGATTTCTTACCATGTTATTTATCCTTAGTGAACATACCTTATGATGTCACTATATGATAACATACTTTTTATCTCATTCATAACATGGCATGGCATTCTTTTCATTCATGGCATTTGCAATCATGACATTTTTATAAACATGACATTTTGCAAATATAGCACCTTTTTATAAATATAGCACTTTGCAAAAATAGTACTTTTTATAAACATAGCATTTTGCAAAAATAGCACTTTCTATAAAGCATGGCATTTCATAGATATAGCACACAACAATTTGCAGCATATTTGAAAACCACATACTTGAACATAATTTACTAGCTTTCATACTGCAGGTGAGATTTGTACTTACCTCTAGTGCCGTATTCTTAAAGTTGCGTTCCTTAAATTTGTCGGCAACGGCAATTCACTTTCCTGATATACCAAAAATATAGGATCAGGATCCTTTCGTAAGGTGTTGATGACCTACCAACACTCACATCTACTTTTGGTTGTATGTCCCTTATACTTGATATCCATCTTGGTCATCTTAATCCTCAGTCTTTATCGAGTTTTGATAAATCCTTAAGAGGTTACGTTGGGTAACCTTTTTGGTTAGAGCCTTGTTCTATTATTGGGCTTTGCTCATACATCCTTGTTATTGGGTTATTTCCATTAACCCTTTAAATCTTAGCCCAATTATACATGTGGGTATCCCTTAGGGTTATGTTGGGTAACCCTTAAGGTTAACCTTAATTAACCTTGGGTCAACCTTTAATCAACCCTTGGTTATCATTGGGTTTGTAACTCGGATTTAATATCCGGTTACCGTTCGTAATCGGCTTGCTTACCAATTTTACTTTAAAATTCCCCTTCCTTATTTTTGGAAAATCTTGTGTAATTAACTTCTAAAAATCCTTCATTTTGCTTGTAAAAATTCTAACTCCTTTAATTAGAAAATACTTTGGCTTAATCTTATTATTTTCTTTAACTTGTAAACTCTTGGTTGAAACCCTCTTTTTCTTTACTTCGGAGAAAAATGTGAAATTTCAAACCCGAGCCCTTAAAATTCATGGTTTTCGAAATAAACCTTTTATAAAATCATTTGGGGCCGGAAACCGCCTTTGGAACGGTTTCCGAAGCTAAAATAACCATTTAAGAGCACTTCACAATTTTTCTAGAAAATATTTTCGTGAATCTCATGTGCAGGATTTCGGGCTCCCTGCGCACCTTCCATAAATGACGCCCAGTTTAAAAATCAGCTTGGAATTTGAAAAACTTGTCTTCACAAAAGTTGTAGCCCTCAAAAAATGATAAAACTTTCGTATTTTAAGAAAAATCCAGTTCGGCCTAGATCAGTACCAGTTTTTATTTGAAAATGGGCTGACTCTGAAAAACTGGGTCAAGACTGTCCCAGGGATCAGCCGGGTTTTGGGTCAAACGGAGGCCGTTGGAGCCTTATTTCAAGATTCTGTGCACGCTGTCCTCTAGAAAAAGTTATTCCGAGAAACTTTCGTGTTTTGAGTTTTTCCCCATTCGGCCTCTAAAGGCCTTATATTTTCATTTTTCCAAAACTGCTCAGGTTCGAAACCAAACTGGCAGCTTTGAGAGTTATTTTCGGTTTACGTCTTATTTCGCGGAATCTATCTCGACCGATCACATCGGGAGCTTAGACAACAACAAGCAGCGCTTCTAACGTCCCATTGAAACCCATAAATTCATCTCATACATTCCATGCAACCCAAATCCGAAAATTAAAAAGACTAGGGTTGCTTGGTTCTAGCTTAGCATACAACATCACCATTTCAAGCCCTAACTATCATGCATCTCTTGGCTGTCAAGGGCAGATCTTGGGACCAAAATTTTAAGGGACATATCAACCACATCTAGCATGCTTCCTATCACATTTTCAAGCACAAATTTTTAAGCAAATAAGCATCAAAATCAGCCAACCAAACCCTAACTTCAAATCAAGCACACACACCAACATAATGAGGGCTGAAAATTTAAAATGGACTTATGTCCTTACAACCAACTTGAATCACCATTAAAGAGCTTAAATGAAACTTAATTTCAAGATGGTTTTAAGAGATTTACCTCAAACCCAAGTTAGGGTTTTGAAATCCCAAAATCTTCCTTTGGTTTCTTGGCTTGCTCACCCACACGGCTTCTCCAAGAAAATGGCATCCAAAATTTTTTTTGTTAGCTCTTTCTTGCATCACCAAAACCGAACCTTAATAAGAGAAAAATCCAAGTTTTTCTTACCTTTTTCCTCTCCTCTTTGTTCGGTCACCACTTGGAAGAAATCCACAAAATTTTTTCTCAAACCCTTCCTTGCTTGGTGGCTCACGGCTTTGGCTCAAGAAAATGGAATCCAAGAGATTTTTGGTTAGCTTTTTCACACCACCAAACTGAGCACTTTTAAGGAGAAAACCCAAAAATTTGACAAGAGTTACTCAGCTTTTCTCTTCCTGCTTGTTCGGCCAACTCTTGGAGAAATCCACAAAGTTTTCTCACTTTTTCTCTTGCAAAACCGTGCCCTCAAGGATGAGCACTTCAAGAATTTTTCTTGCTCTCACTCTCTCCTCTTCTCTTCCTTCCTTGCTGCCGACCCTCTAGAGAGAAAAAAGCTAGAGTTTCTCTTGGGTTTTCAAATGAAAATGACTAGAGAGATGGGAGAGATTTTTGATGGAACAAGGGAGCTTGGAGTTGGTGATAACTTGCCTTGTTTCCCATGTGTGTTGCAGCCGAATCCAAGGGAAAGGAGATGAGGGTTGTGCTGCCGAAAATCAAGGGGAAAAAGGCATGGGTTTTGACTCATTTTTTTAAGCAAAAGTGACTAGGGGATGGGAGACTTGTGATGGACAAGAGTGGTTCAACTTTTTCCTTGATTTTGGGCTTTATGTCTTGTCTTTCTTGCCCCCTTTGTTGCTGCCGAAACTGATGGAGAGGAGGGGGGAGTGCAGCTGGTTTTTGGGGTGGAAAAGAAAGCCTCTTATAGCTAGCTTAGGCTAGTGAAAAGTGAGCCATAGGCATGTGCATGTGTCTTCTCTATTGGTCCACCTTTTTGGTCCCTAATTCAAGGCTTTGTGTCATGTCTTGTTCCCATTTTTATTATTATTTTCTTCTTCCTTGGGCTGCAACCGAACTCCTTGAGTGAAAAAAGGGGGGTATGGGCTGAAAAAGGGGAGAGCCAAGTGGCATCCTTTGGGTGGTGGAGAAGGCTCCACATCATACCTTAAGCTAGCTCACATTTTTTTTAAAAAAAATGGTATTTCCTTTGCTTTTCTCATGGGTTGGCCGAACTTCATGAGTGGAGGGGGTCCACTTGTGTAACTTTGAGTTAGTAGAAGGTGATGTCATTGAGGTGAGGTCATCTTCCACTAGCTCTACCAAGGTCTTGTTTGGCCATTTCGTTCTTTCACGGCTCCTTTTGCGCTCTACAGTTATTTTCAATACTGTGATGAGCATTCTTATTTTATATTTTGGTCCAAAAATTCTTCCATGTAAATTTGGACCGAAAACTTTCTTTCTCCAATTTTTTGGAGACCTTTTTGCCCTTAATTCGATTTCGGTGTGCTTGATTTTTCTAGGGTGGATTTATGGCTTATAAGACTTCATTTTCGGAGATTCTTTCCATATTCCTTCATCACACTTGTGAAGTCAACGTTGTGACCCGTCTTGGTCAAACTTTGACTTTTTGGTCAACCATTTGACTTTTGGTTAAACCTTTGACTTTTTCGGTCAAAGTTGACTTTCGTAAAATTTCATCCTTTTTCATTCTTTTTCCTTTAAAAACCTCATTCTTGGCTCGTAAAATATTAATTGAGTCTCATAATCATTAAATGAGGACTCGAACATTGTTTAAATAAAATTATGAATTTCTCATTATTATTCATAATTTTTCATATAACACATCATAAACACATAAATTAGACTCTAATTCCTTATGAACAAGGAGATTACAAGTCTACAAAATTTCGGGTCTTACATGCATAACATAGCGTACATAAGACTACCTACCGCTGATGCATAAGGTACATTTTTCATACGCTCCCTTTCTTCCGATGTCTTGGGACAGTCATCTTTAGAAAGTTTGATTCCAATCCTGAAAGGTTGAGCACCTTTCTTGAATCTTTCATAGAAAACCTCTTAAGTATTTTATCAATGTATAAAGCTTGGGAGAGTGCTATCGTTTTGTTCTTTCTATCTCTAAAGAGTTGAATACCAAGAACATAAGTAGCGTCTCCTAAGTCCTTCATGTCAAACTGTTTGGCTAACCAAATTTTGACAGATGATAATATTGCCACATCGTTTCCAATAAGCAATATATCATCCACATAAAGTACAAGGAACATCACTTTCTCGTTCTTGATACATTTATAAATACATGGTTCATCAATGTTTTGTTCGAATCCATAAGTTTTGATCGCTTGATCAAACCTAATATTCCAAGAACAAGATGCTTGCTTTAATCCATAAATGGATTTAAGCAACTTGCATACTTTATCTTCTTGGCCCTTTGCCTTGAACCCGTCTGGTTGTATCATATAGATATCTTCCTCAAGAGAGCCATTCAAGAAAGTTGTCTTGACATCCATTTGCCAGATCTCATAATTGAGAGCAGCTGCAATGGATAAAAGAATGCGGATTGACTTAAGCATTGCTACAGGCGAGAAGGTTTCTTCATAGTCGATTCCTTCTTTCTGCGTATAGCGCTTTGCTACAAATCTTGCCTTGAAAGTTTTCACTTTCCCATACACACCTCTCTTCCTCTTGTATACCCACTTACACCCAATCGGTTTTATGCTTTGGGGTAAGTTTACAAGTTTCCAGACTCCGTTGGAATCTATAGATTCCATCTCGGCATTCATAGCCTTTTGCCAAAGACTAGAATCAACATCCTCCATAGCTTCCTTGTATGTAGCCGGATCATCAATATGTTCTATGGATTCTGCTTCATAAACTTCATCACATAACATGTACCTTTCAGGTTCCCTGATAATCCTCCCACTACGACGAAGCTCCTGTGGTTGTTGATTTTTTAGTGATTTTTCCGCAGGGTTTTCTGTGACTTTAGGAACATCCAAACCCGAAGTCATCTCCTCAAGCACTACTTTGCTACGAGATTTAAAGTCTTCCATGTAACTTTCCTCCAGGAATGTTGCATGTGTTGAAACAAAGACTTTATTTTGCTTCGGATTATAGAACAGACCACTTTTTGTCCCTTTTGGATAATCAACAAACAAGCACACTTCTGATCGTGACTCCAATTTCTTCGCTTCCTTGTCCAGAACGTGTGCCGAACAACCCCAAATTCGAATATGATTCAAATTAGGTTTCCTACTCGTCCATAACTCATAAGGAGTTTTAGGAACCGATTTGGAGGGAACATTATTCAGAAAATAGCATGCAGTTTGTATGGCGTGCCCCCAAAATGACAAAGGTAAAGTGGAGTAACTCATCATAGACCGAACCATATCCAATACGGTCCTATTCCTTCTCTCAACTACACCATTCTGTTGAGGAGTAGCAGGTATAGTCAACTGGGATTGTATCCCATTCTATATCAAATATCCTAAGAACTCATCCGATAGGTATTCCCCACCTCGATCTGATCAAAGTGTCTTAATAGACTTGCCTAATTGTTTCTCCGCTTCAGCCCGAAACACTTTGAACTTGTCAAAGGCTTCGCTTTTGCGGGTCATCAAATAGACATATCCATACCTTGAGTAATCATCAATAAAAGTGATATAATACTCATACCCACCATATGCTTCTATGTTCATGGGACCACAAACATCTGTATGCACAAGTTCTAAAAGTTTCTCGGCATGACCATCCTTGGCAGTAAAGTGCCGTTTAGTCATCTTGCCCTCCAAACAGGATTCGCATTGTGGCCAAGGTTCAACCTTGTACAAGTCGAGGCATTCATCTTTTACTATCCTTTGAATTCTATTAAGGCTTATGTGACCAAGTCGTAAATGCCAAAAATATGATTTGTTAGAGTGAGAGGACTTATGTCTTTTAGAGTTCTTTTCCAATTCTGTATCAAGCAGTGAGTGCATCTTAGGTTTGATAAAATAAAGATTTCCATGCATCCATCCATTACAGATAAGAGAATTGTTTTTCCTAATAACAACTTTATTATTAAAAGAAACTGAATAATAATCTTTAATTAAACAAGCTACCGAAATTAGGTTTCTCTTAAAATTAGGAACATAAAAACAATGTCTCAAAACAATAAACCTAAATTCATCAAAATGAAGATGCACTTCTCCCACTGCTTCAGCTCGTACCAACATCCCATCACCGGTTCTTAACATGAAGTCCTCCTCATGCAGACTTCTCGTTACCTTGAACCCCTGTAGAGAAATACAAACATGGTTAGTAGCTCCAGAATTTATAACCCAATTGTCTTTAGATTCTTCCACTAAACAACCCTCAAGATACAGGACATTGAAATTACCTTTCTACTTTTGCAAAGACAGGAAATCTCGACAATCCTTCTTGAAATGTCCTTTCTTCCCACAGTTAAAGCACTTAATCTTTTTGGGGTCCACCTTTCGCTTCTTAGTCTTGGTAGACTTCTTAGAAGCAGGTGCATTCACCGTAGACTTGTTCCCCTTATTCTTCCCCTTTTCCTTCTTCCTTTTGGGATTAGGAACAGACGAACTAGGTTCAGCCAAATTTGCCTCAGCCTTAGATCCAGAACCCTTAAAAATGTTCTCAAAGGCTTGCAACTCCTTCATCAATTCCGTTAAAGACATCTCCTTCCGATTAAGGTTGTAGGATGCCTGAAACAAATCGAAATCCTTGGATAAAGTTTGAAAAACCATAACCAGTTGAGTTGCAGCATCGATCTCAGCCCCATTTGCCTGAGCTTCAGACAAATAAGCCATGACTGTCATCATGTGCTCCTTGATGGGAGTTCCAACTTTCTGCCTACAGTTCATGAGACCTTTGATAGCATCGGTCTTAGCCTGGACAGTTTGTTCACCAAACATGTCCTCCAGGTTATCCATGATCTGCCTAGCAGTTTGATATTCCTCATGCTGTTTCTGGAGCACGTTAGACATGCTCGCCCGAATATAGCACATGGCACTAAGGTTGGAATTGTCCCAGCGCTCAAGCGCTACAAAATCCCTATCAGGAGCATCGATCGCAGGCATAGGTGGTCGAGGTTGGGTTAAGACAAAACTGTGTTTCTCAAAGTTTAGGACGATTAGCAAGTTCCTTTTCCAGTCTTTAAAATTTTCGCCAGTTAATTTGTTTTGCGTAAGTATCACAGATAAAGGGCTCGACATTTTGATCTTATAATAAGAAAACATGTAATAAGTACGAGCAAACATCCTATCAGTTTATAAAATATGATTTTTTTAATGAAACAAAAAGATCTATATGCAATCTAAATGTTCATGTGTAAAACCCTTAAAACACATACCTTACAACGATAATTCCTAGCTACCACTTTCTAAGCTACCGATGGGTAGTCATAGAATAACTAGCCAAGAACACGGATCCCTTCCGATTAATACATATTCGTCTATGGAGCAAACTCCATTAAATATATATTAACTATCGTTAATTTAGCCACTACTTTACATAACAGAGCCTCGAGGGAGGGTTAATAAATAAAGTAGCATGAGTGTATAACCATCGTTTCTAATTTTGAATCCATATTTTACATTTGCCACTGAGGGGTGATCTAAACATAAAATATGCCCAAAATTATTATCCTTTCGGAAATCCAAATCAGTGTGCGCTCTAGGTAAGATACCTATCCAAAGGGAATTCCCGGATCAAAACCGAGTGGTAGGCACTACCATGCGTAACTATTGGACCAACGATGGAGGCCGTAGGTCTTAGTATGTAAAACCTTCTCCCACTCAATCTTTTAAATTAGGGTTTTTGTTTTTCATGCATAAACAATATTTATTGAGTGGCACTCCCTAATCTATATGGCATGTTATCAATACATCATGAAATAGTACAACATATTCATCTAGCAACTCATCATTCATGGTTTACAAAATATGTAAATAGCCGTGGATCATGATTCCATCCTAGAGAAAAGAAAATTACAAAATTTACAAAAATTAACCAAAATATATATTGGCCTTCATTTGTAGATCCATGCCTTGTATCCTTCTTCAATGTGTCTTCCTTCTCCAATGTCACATCTTTTTAAATTTAAAATTAAATTTAAATTTCAAAAAAGATTATATGTGATTTTTAATTTTAATCAAAATTAAAAAATTTAAATTAAAAATCCAGTTTATTAAATTTTAAAATTTAAAATTTGAAATTTCCAAATTTCAAATTTGAAATTTCCAAATTTCAAATTTGAAATTTCCAAATTTCAAATTTAAATCACAAAATTTTAAAATTCATAATAATATCCATTAAATTTAAATTTAAATTTTCAATTTTGATTTCCAAATTATCAAAATCACGTATCATTGGAAAATTAAATTTTTAAAAAGATTCTTGTGATTTTTTTTATTATTCAAAAGAAACGTTTTTTTTAATTGAAAAAAAATTCCAAAAAATAAAAAATCACATCCTTTGAAAATTTTCATACCTTCGTTCATCTTTAATCTCCTTGAATCCATTGTAGCCCGAATTTTACAAAAAAATTCCTATGCCGTTTCTGGCTTACAAAAATTCTAGGAATTGAAAGAACGACCTAGCAGTGATAATATACCGCATCAATTACACTTGAAAAACCTAGATACAAATTCTAACCTCTATGGAATCATGACCGGCAAAATTGAACAAGCATCATACATTATCAAAATAATATAAAGCATTCATTCATCCATACATCCATTCATAATATATTTAACATACTCAAAATAAAACCTAGAGTGCCAACTCTCTAAAATATTTCATTAATGCATAGAGAGAAATTTATTTGATCAAATAATTTATGTTATATGCATGATCATGAGTTGGCTCTGATACCAATTGTTGGAAAAATTGGATCCGGTATCAGAGTTACGGCGCAGCGGAAGTTTTAAAAATTTTATGCCGTTTCCGGAAAAGAAGCTTATGATGCATATAACAATAAATTAATTCATGATCAAGCATACCTTATTTCTTGGATTCCGGAATTGCTAGAGCGTTTGATCAACATGTCTTCTCTACTATTCTCGAGTTCCACGTCTCAGAGTGTGTGTGGGCACACGTTCTATGAATCCAAGCGACCGGTAACACTTTCCGAAGTCTAGATCCCTCCTTCTCAATTCCGATGATCCTCGTTGAGAATTTGATCCAATTTCTTTCTTCAAAACTACAAAACAAGAACCGGTTAACTTCCTATGAAAATTATCACTAGGTTTAACCTTCCTCGCAGTTTTAATTCAATTGAATTTTCTTTCTTTTTCTCTCTCACAAGAAAGCCGAATTTTTGATGTAGAAGAAAAACAAAATTTTTTTTTATTATTAAAAAACGTTTTTCCCCTTTAAGAAAATCAAAAATTAGTTTTTCAAGAACTCCTAGCCTTTATATAGTATTCCAATCCTTTTCAAAATTTATCTCCTTCTTGAAAAATAATTAATAATTATTTTTCTAGATAAATCTTGAACCAAAAGATCATACAACTTTAGGGCTAGATTCATTGAACCTAAAAACAATTTTTCAAGAGGAAATCTCAACTAAAAATTCGGCCACAAGTGAGAGAAATCTTGATTGGTTGTTTAAATTTTAAATCAAGAATCTAGACTAGTCAGAAGATCCTAGTCTTATCTAGATTCAAACTTCTTTTAAACCTTTTTGAATTTAAATAGGATTCTCTTGTTTGAATTAAATATTTTCCATAAACATTATCCATATTAATTAATTTAAATCAATGAAATATTTCAAATTTTCTTTCCTCACAAAAAACCATGCACCTCTTTAATTAGGAAAGAAAAATCCATGAAATAATCTCCATTATTTAAACCAATTAATAATTTAATGTTAGGAATATATTTAAATAATTTTGAAACAAAATTTTCTTCCTCCACCTATCTAAAAACCGTGCATCATAATTAGATTAGGAGAAAAAATTTTGTTTTCCAAAATTAAATAATTGAAACACAATCTTATTTCAAATTCAATTAATCAATCACATGTTGACAAAATCATTTGTGTACAAATTTCACATGTCCAATCCTTTCCAGATTGCATGTTAGAAAGTATCATGTCTTAATAGACATTACAAAATTCCATTTACAATTTACCGATCTTATTAGGAACAAATACCGAGATGCTTCGTAGAACTACATGAGCTAATAGAGGGACCCGATGGAAATATGTAAAGAGACTCCTATAATTGTGAAAAATTAATCCCAGATTAATTATCCATCAATTATCAACTTCAAAACTATTTCACTAAAAGTTTGAAGCTGAACTCTTGTTTACATACCATATTACGAAAGCTCTCTCACGTAGTGCTTCTTCCATGATTTATTCATCGCTTGCTTAATCCCCATATGTTATCTATGATTGAATTAAGGACTTTTTCCGTTTTACCTTTTCAATCATTTTAACTTAAAGTTCCATTATTCTCCATTAAAAGAACCACCAATTGTAAAACCATACAATTGGTAAACCATCAGAGAGCACAAAGTAAACCGATGGCCAAGATCTTGTTATACTATCTTTCAATCCCCGAATAATGCCTTTAAGTAGATAACATTTACCATCGTTAAGATAGCTATGGATTCCGTATCTATGAATCTTGATTTCTCCATCCATAAGCCATGCACCCAAAACACAAGTATGTTGACCATGAATTAACAGTGTCTCACCTTTAGTGCATCAAAGTACATAAGTCATGGATGCGAACTCAAGTAATCATTTCAGGATTAAGATTAATGCAGGATGATAATCAAAGCATCATTGATTCTTATAAACGGAATTATTAAACCGAATCAAATAACACTTTAGGTCCAGTCCAATGTCATACCTCAATACTGGTATACATTAAAATTTCTACTCGGAACCTATCCGATGGTCAAGACAAACCATCCCTCTAAGGAAGTAGACAACCTTTACAATCTTATCATGAATAAGATCCCCAAATCTTATTCCGTTAATTGCGGACTATTTATTTAGACTGTTTTCAAATTAGCACGTCTTCTATGCATACCCCGTATACATATGGTAATTCGATATATTACCAACAGCCTAGGAGTATTTTATGTTTGCTCAAAATAATCATACAATCAACAAATGAAAGTAAATAGGACACAACTTATTAAACATGAATAATTTCCTCTTATTAATATCAAAATGTCATATTTACAGAAAATCCCTAATATTGATTTTCTATCCTTAGGGCACATATAGATCCCAACAGTGAGTGGTGCAGCAATTTTGGAAAATCCTTCAACAAATCGTCGGTAATATCCGGCTAAGCCAAGGAAACTTCTTATCTCCGTGACATTTTTGGGTGCAGACCATGCACGAACTGCCTCTACCTTTGCAGGGTCCACGGATATTCCCTCCTTTTGAACCACATGACCCAAGAAATGCACTTTCTCCAGCCAAAATTCACATTTCGTGAACTTAGCATACAGCTGGTTCCGTCTTAGCGTCTCCATTGCCAATTTTAGGTGACGCTTATGTTTGCTCATGTTCTACCTTTGCATTAGTTAGTCCAAACGGCATGACTAGAAATTCATAGTGCCCATAACGCGTGCGAAAAACTGTTTTGGAGACATCTGATTCCTTGATTCTGAGCTGATGATAACCTGACCGTAAGTCGATTTTTGAGAATGCTACTGCTCCCCTAAGTTGATCAAACAGATCGTCAATCCTTGGAAGTGGATACTTGTTCTTGATCGTGATCTTGTTCAGTTCACTATAATCGATACACATCCGTAACGATCCGTCCTTCTTCTTGACAAACAAAACAGGTGCTCCGCACGGGGAATGACTCTGTCGAATGAATCCCTTGTCAAGGAGTTCCTGTAGTTGCACTTGAAGCTCTTTAAGCTCAGCGGGTGCCATACGGTAAGGTGCTTTCGATATCGGTGCAGTTCCAGGTAACAACTCGATTTCAAACGAAATTTCCCTTTTGGCGGAAGTCCTGGTAAGTCTTTCGGAAAGACATCCACATATTCCTTAATAATAGGAACATCTTCCGATGTCAACTCTATTTCCTTGTCCTTGTCTACCATGTTAGCTAAATATCCTTGGCAGCCATTAGCTAACATCTTCCAAGCTTTCATTGCTGAAACAAATCTGGTCGCTGGGCTCCGCGATTGTCCATAGAAACTAAACTCCTCTTCTCCATGCGGTTTGAACGTCACACAACGCTTTCGGCAGTCGATCTTAGCGTCGTATTTGCCTAAGAAGTCCATTCCTAAGATCACATCGAAATCTTGTAGCTTGATCGCGATGAGATCTATAAATAATTCTCTGCCGCAGATGATCACGGAAACATTTCGCATCCAAAAATTGGACCACAAAATTTCTCCGGATGGCAAAGAAGTTTTGAAAGGCTGTACTAGACTATCCACACCTCTTCCTACTTTCTGGGCAAACTCCAAAGATACGAATGAATGAGTGACTCCAAAATCAAACAAGGCAATAACATCATAGGTGGCGATAGAGATCTGACTTGTCACCACATGCGACGTTCCAGCTTTAGCATCCCCTTTTGTATAAGCATAAATTCTGGCCTGGGGTTTAGGGGCTTCCAGTCTTCCTTGGGAAATTGGAGGTCCCTTCCAACCTTGCCTGGGCTGCATGTAGTTGGCTATTTGCGTTTTGGCTTGGGTACTGAGGGTTCTGAGTCTGAGTATTCAGAGGGCAATTCCTTGCGTAATGCCTCTCCTTACCACAAAGGTAGCAAGCATTTGTCCCCATCCGGTACACTCCAGGGTGCTTCCTTCCACATTTAGGGCACAGAGGAAATTCATTGCTGTTACCCTCTTTTCCTCTGTTATTCTTCTTCTGAGGGTAATTCCTTTGCTGACCCTGACCTGTAAAATTTCCCTTTCTTTTGTTCCTCCCGAATTGTTTGGAACCTTGAGCAGGGTTACTTGTCTGACCCTTTGGGTTTGCCTCCAAGCTTTGGCGAGGTTGCGTGGACTTTGCTGCAGCCTTTTCTTCTTTCTTGGTCTTAAAAATTTGAGCCCTTGCCTCCTTATCCTGGTTTATCCAGTATTCCGCTCTTAGGGCTCGGCTTATACAATCAGACACCAGGGTAGGTGGGCTACTTCTTGCATTTATCTGCTTGGAAATATCTGGTCTGAACATTTTCATCATTTGCCTCACCTTCTCCTTTTCATTAGGTACCAATTCCGGGCACAACCGGGCTAACTGTTCAAATTTCTTAACAGCCTCCATGACTGTCATCGAGCCTTGCTTCATATTGGTGAACTCATCCTGTTAAGCTGCTAAGATTTCCTGATTCTAATACATGGTTCGAAACTCAGTTACAAAGTCTTGCCAGCTCATAGTGGCAACGTCTCTGTGCATCTGGACCGTCATCCACCAATGCCGAGCATCCTTTTTCAGAGCGAATGAAGCACACATAACTTTTTCTTGTTCAGTCAGCCTCATAAAGTCCAGAATAACTTGGATATCAATTAACTAGTTATCGGCCGCTATCGGGTCCGTTGGCCCTTCAAATTCAGGCGCTTTCATCCGCCTGAATCGTTCATACAGCAAATCTTCCCGTATAGGTGGAATCATCTACCCTCCAGCAGGAGCTATTGGTAATTCAACATTCGGAGGAACTTCTGGTGGAACCTCGGGTTCTACATTTGGTACTGGGGGTACTCTATCATCCTGAAGAGGAACTTCATCAGCTCTGGATTCTTGGTTTATCTGAGCCAGTTGCTCTCTTAATCTATCTGTTTCTTGCTGCTGTTCTTGCAGCTGCCTTTGTAAGTTGGCTACCACCGTAGCAAGATCTGGCTCAGACGGGTTTTCAGGTACAGGTCTACGTCTGGGCGGCATCTTCTAGTCTTCTACGGGATCATAAGAAAAGATATTATCATACCAGGAATATCCTTTCTTTCATGCATTTCTTATCACATCAAAACATAACACATCGTGTCATAACATAATTCGTTGCAACGTCATTATACAACATAATCACATTAGCACATCATATTGCATACTTATATCATTCATACGCATAACATAGCTTTCATGAACATATCATACCATAATACTTGATCTGTCTTTTTGCATACATTCAAAAAGTACATCATATTTACGATACTGTAAATACATTTCTGGTACACTGTATTGTACATACATATCTGTCTCATCATACTTTATATACATAGACAAAATTTCGACAGGAGTACCTAACACTTCATCGTCATACATAGTCAAAATATCGGGGATAGAAGTGGCTACCACTTTCCATCATACATAAGTACAAGCCTACTGTCCAAAAAGTACAAGCTAGTACATATCAGTCTGAGAGTCAAAATAAATACACACCAAGTCAGTCTAATCTATGTCGCTACACTAACTGCCGAAGCCGCGTCAGAGTCATCGTCCCCATCTCCGTCGTCGAGAGGAATCTCCTCCGGGTCATCCATCAAATCCTCCTCCTCCTCCTCATCACTAGAGATATCAATAATAGGAGGATCAACTGGTGGGTCTGCCGGAATCTCTATGACATCATTGTCATCTGAGTCATCCTCGGCGTCCTCCTCCTGCTCAGCCTCAGGAGCTGGCACCTCCTGCTCTGGTATAGCCGGAATCGGCTCCTCCGGTGGTGCTGGACCAATCTCATGCAATGGCTCTCCTATGCCCGCATCATCTACAGGTGTCTGAGGGTCATCCTCAGCTGCCTCATCCTGAATCACGTCAGCTGCCAGCTCAGCCCCTAAAATGTCCTCGATCATATGCCCAATAGTCATCCCTGGCATGGGGTGTGGGACATACTGACGAATACGGCCCGGTAACCCGTTTCGCAGAACTGTCAACGCCTTTAATACCGGATGATCGATGTCCTGAGGAATATGAGGCAACATGGCCTCCTGAAATCTCGTACAATAGTGGGCCATAGGCTGAAGAGGGTACGCATGCCACTCGAGCACGTAGCTATGATAACGCGTGTCATACATATCCCTATAAATATCAGCATCTCTCTGAGGCGCTCCTGGCCCGAAATCTAATACCGGTTCGAATCAAGCAGTCACCAATGTGCGAAAATGTGCCTATGTCCGATCGGGCATCTGTGGCTCTCCAATAGACATCCACCATAAGCGAGCATCGCCTATCAGACATCTACTAACCAATGAAGCCTGCAGGTGAGCCGGAATATGGCTAGCACTAAAGATCAGCTCCATGTCATATAACCACTCGGTCAGGGACACCATCCAACTGGTACCGGCGAATAACAGTGGGTGTGACTCGTAGAAGGACGTCACTGCGTCTCGATCTCCATTGGCGTGTGCCGGATCCATCGCGTCGTGTCTACCATAACATAAACATATAATAAATATTTATTCAATAAATTAAAAAAATATAAATTCAACTTACAATGATGGTGGCGATGGCAGGCAGATTGTGAAATGGTATAGCAGGGAACCGCTCTGATACCAACTCTGTAACGACCCACCTTACACAGGCCGTTACCGTACTTACATACTTATTGACTTAGCATAATTTAGCGGAAAAATTTTTTTTTTCTACAAGCATATGAACATACATACTTATGATGTTGTGCGTACGCATATACAATAATTAAACAACTTTGTTCTGTTGGAAATAAAATACTTATAAAGACAAAACGCGTAGCGGTCATGTTCTCACTTTTTCACAGTCGCTCCACCACGCTCCTCCATCATTGCATCAGCCGTTGCTCATAGGTTGTTTACCTACAGCATAGACGTAAGACGTGAGCTTTTGCTCAGCAAGTACAACTTGTTAATCCGCGACACACCAAAAGAACATATAATAGAACTTGGTACTTCTTAACATGTCATAGCATAACATACTTAAACATGCATGAGCCATTTATGCTTCATTATGCTTCCTTATACTTTCATAGCATACTTCCTATCTTATCTTGACTTATCTTGCTTATGGGCCCCTTACATAAGTGTACGTACCCGGCGCGCAACTATGGATTGGTTGGGGCGGCCAGTCCATTTCCAATTCAAACCATAGTCCAACCCGACCTCGGACGGGTGGTACAACACAGGCAAGCTTGCTTGCCATCTTATTTGTTTTTCGTGATCTCTTTCTTGATCTTACTCTTATATTAATTATTGTTGAACATGCTTCATGATGTCACACCTATATATTCATATTCTAACATGCCTCATATCATATCCATGATCTTAACATTTGATCGTAACATAGCTATGATCTTAACATTTCATGTGACATAGCATAAGCATACATCATGTTAAACATTAACCACACGCTTGGCGTTAACAATATTAACAATATCACACATCAACATGCTTGGGTAAGCATCACAACAAATGCCTGTGCTGTAGGTGGAGTTGTACTTACCTTGATTACTATGTCCGATGCGGCGCTGCTCGGGATTAGCACACCTTTGCAGGTTATCTCCTGCTACAATGAATGACATAGGTAAGAGACCTTGATATTATAGGATGTTGGTAGCCTAAACAACATTGTATACAAAGTTCTATTTGTATGTCCCTTTCATAACTTATAATAGTTTGTGGGGTTACTACAAGTAACCCTCGTGATTAGCATTACCAACCTTGGATCATACCTTATTAGGTTACTTAGGGTAATCCTGTAGGCTAAGTCCATACATATATACTTAGGACTAGATCATTATTCAATCCTTAAACTTGGTTGTAACCCATAACTTACTAGGTTATTATTGGTCACCTTGGATCTTACTATCTTAATGTAATACTGGGTTATGTTGGGTAACCCTTAGTTTTATTAATTTGATACTATGTTGGGTTACATTGGATAACCCTTTATCTTACTAATCTTGGTATCATGTTGGGTTACATTGGGTACCCCTTGGGGTGACTTATCTTAAGTTAACCCATGTTGGGTTACTAAGGTCCAACTATGGGGTAATCTATTAAGTGACTATTGGTAACCCTGGGCTTTAGACCCAGTGCTATAGTTCGGGTGTACAACTTAGTTATTGGTGGTAATCTTCTTGCTTACCCCAATTTTAAGAAAACCTAAGTCTATAGTTCATCTTGTTTTCTTTGTAAAATGGAGGTGTTTTATCACCTTTTTTTCAAAAGTCCTCTTTATTTTCCTTATAAAAATTTGGTTTTTCTTTTCAAAATATTTGAAAATGTTATTAAGGGTTGGAACTGCCTTTGGAACAGTTTCTGCAGTACAATTTATCAGTTTTGGTTCAAAATACCATATCCTTACATTTTTCTAGAAAATCCTGTACAGGAATCTACTGTTTCCTACACAGTCTTTGTAAACTCAGGTATACATTAAAATTTAGGCAGAATTTGAAAAAGTTGTCTTCATAGAACTTTTAGATATTGAAAAATTATAGAACTTTCATGTTTTATAAAAAACCCAGTTCTGACTTTAACCTTTTCGTTTTTCCCTTGGAACATAACTGGACGTGCTTAGAGGTCTGGGCACGTCACCCTCGGGGTTTTCATAAAAATGGAGGCCGTTGGAGCCTTGTTTTGAAAAACTGCTCACGATGGCCCCTAGAAAAAACTATTCTGAACAACTTTCATGGTTTGAGTTTTTCCAATTTCGGCCTCTAAAGGCCTCAAAATTCACTTTTTAGAAAACTGGTCAGGATTTACCTGAACCTGGCAGTTTTTCGGTTTAGAGTTCGTTTTACGTCCTAAATGTGAAATCTAGCTCAACCAGCCACCGCGAGAGCTCTAGTACACACATGCAGCGGTTTTCTAACGTAAATTTTGTTTAAACACATTTTCTAATATAGTCATGCAAGCCTAATCAACTTTGGATAATTTTAGTTGCATGATTTGGATCATAGCAAGCATATCAAGCATTGTCACTACATTCTAGCAACCTAGCATAAAATTTTCATCCACAACCATCCTAGGGCAGATCAGGAGACATACCATAGACCATCATTTAGCATGCAATTCACAAATTTAAAGCAAGCATGCAAAAATAAAATCAAACCACCCTTAATCTAGCTTAAGCACACCCTAGGTTCCTAACTTTGGGCTCAAAAATAAATTGAGCTTATGCTCTTACAATTTCAACTTGAAATACATGCAAACTTCAAATTGAAAGCTTAATTAAAGGAGATAAAGGTTTAGAAAGGTTTACCTTGATTAAAAACACAAGTGGAAGCTAAGGTTGGTTCACCCAAAAATTCTCCCCTTTGCACCTCCTTATGGCCGGTTCTCTTGTGCTCAAATTGAACTAAGATGGTGGCTGATTTTTGGGTGGCTGCTAGCACTCAATACTAAGCACTCCCAAACACAAATTTTGGTCACTTTTTCACCCTCTTACAGCCGGTTTTTGAGCTCCAAAAACTGAGCATAGGCTGCCCAAAAAAACTGTTTTGGATCTCTAGTAGAAATCTCACACTCCAAGCACCAAAACCCCTATGTTAATTGAAATTTTTCTTCACTCAATCACACACTTGGATTTGCAGATTTTTGGAGAGGAAAATTGGGCAGAGAGTGGCTGCTTTTCTTGATTTTTTTTCAGCCAAATCCGCCCCCCCTGGCCTATTTATAGGTGAGATTTTAGGGTGGTTTTGTGATTATTTTTTGTTCTCCTTTTCGAAACAACCCCATGAGTTCTCTTAATTGAATTTTTGCCCCTCCAAGTCCGGCCACCTCATGCTCTAGACACTTCCAAGATTATCTAATCAATTTTTAATTTTTAATTAAATCCTTAATGATGTCAAAATTAGGGGTTTAGGTGATGTAAGCCTATTTAGGGCTTGTTTGGCTTTTTCTTTTAAAAGCAGTCCACTTTTTATTCAACACAGATATTTTTGGTACTGAGATTACTAATACACCATACTGTGGTATAGCATTGCAGTCCAAAATTTATCTGTGTGAAAATGGACAGTACGAAAAATTTTCTTTTTGCTTAAAACTTTTTAGCCCAAAAATACCTATTTATTGTGCTTGATTTTTCTATGGTAGTTTGATTTCTCATCTACATTTCCTTGACCAAAATTTTGGTTTTTGCAGTATATTTTCCATACCGTTCGTCATTTATCTATATGGTCAACTATTTGACCACCTTTGGTCAACCTTTGACTTCCTTGACCAAACTTGACCTCTTTGGTCAACATTGACTCATTTGGTCAAATTTTGACTTTCTTTGAGTTTCTTTGAGTTTCTTTGACTTTCTTGGTCAACTTTGACTTTCTTTAACCAATTTTAACCAATCATAAAATCATAGATTTTCTTCCCCTTTTTACTCAAAAGGTCATTTGCTTAACTAAATCATTCATAATTAAGTCTTATAAAGCTAATAAGAACTCATAAAATAACTCAAAACCCCAATCAGGATTTTGCATAAATACCTTCATGGTTCAGCTTGAGCTTCTCTACAAGAAACTGTATTGACGAAAAATTTAGTTATTACACAGCCGGCCCTAGGCCTAGAAAAAGGGCACAAAAATTTTTAAAACCTTGGCTTGTTGGTGCTAGAGAAAAAACCGACCACCACCCAACACTTTTTCCCTTTGGTTTACAAATTTTTTCTTTGTTTTTGCTCACACTTGATGTCCGGATTTTTGAGAGAGAAAAAGGGCAAAGTTTGGCTAAGTTTTCTAATTTTTGGAGCTCAAAAATCCGCCCCCCTCAAGGCCTATTTATAGGTGAGAAAATATTTTCTTTTTGATTTATTTTTAGTTCAACTTTTGCTCAAAAACCCTTGGAGCAAAAATAATTGCAAATTGACCCCTCAATGGCGGGCCACCTCACCATCTAGAACTCTCCAAGATTTCTTTCTAAGCTTGGTTAATGCATTAATGATGTCATAAATAAAAAGTTGATGACATAAGCCTAATTAAGACTTGTTTGGCTTTTTCCTTAAATTAAGCAATCCACTTTAATGCCAACACAGATATTTTTAGTACTGTGAATACACAATACTGTTGTACTGCAATGCAGTCCAAAATTTATTTGTGTGAAAATAGATTGTACGAAAAATTTTCTTTTTGCTTAAAACTTTTTGGCCCAATAAATCCTATTTAATGTGCTTGATTCTTCTATGGTGGTTTTAATTCTTATTCATATCATCTTGTCCGTAATTACGGTTTTTGCAGTATATTTTCCATACTGCTTATCATATATCTGTGTGGTCAACCCTTTGACCATTTTTAGTCAACCTTTGACTTTTTTGGTCAACTTTGACTTTCTTGGTCAAATTTTGATCAACTTAAAATCATGGATTTTCTTTTTCCTTTTTATCCGAAAAGGCTATTTGCTTTACTAAGAAATTCATTATTGAGTCTTATAAGGTCATAAGAGCTCATAAAATTAAACAAAAACCCTAATCAGGATTTTGCATAGATACCTTCATGGTTCAACTTGAAATTTTCTACAAGAAATCGTATCATTGAAAAATTCAGTTATTACAACACATGATAAATATTATACTAAGAAAGTTGAATATATACATATTCCTATTCAATTATACTAAGCATTTTATGGGGGGGGGGGGGGGGGGGGGAAGGGAAGAGAAGCAGAGGATTTAGGTGATCTAATGTTGAGATTCACGTTTCAGAGCTTCACTGGGAGAGAAAATCATAGAGTTACAAAGACATCAATCCGTTGCTTGGGGGCATTTGTCCATCTAGAGTAAGTCCACAAAGGAGCTGAAAAAGCAGATTGTGCTCAAAGTATGTCAGAGGCATTTTATAATTATGCAGAATTTGTCTATAACTCTCACGACTCCAATACACCCACACTTTCCTTAAGCGCGCATATAATGTTTAATTAGAGTTGAAATATAATGTTTAAAGTGCTTTTTACCGGGACAATTAGAAACAATGACTGTGAGCTCCTTATGTAGTTTTCAGAATCTCAAATTCTGATTCCTTTTTTATGTGGGACTAAGCTCCCCTTTTATTAAGCCAAAGTCCTTACAATCTTCATCTCAGCTAAAGAAAAGAAACTCCGCTAAATGCTGTTCTGAAATATGTCCACCTTTTTTTTTTTTTTTTTTGGAGATTAGCCAAAATAGCATAATTCAAACTAACCTTTTAAAATAATAGCATTCTCCAGTAGCTTTTTGGTTAAGGCCTCGTGATCGCGATTTTGCGACCTCACAGAAGCTCTAATCTCCCTACCGAATCCCCCTGAGCGACAAGCAAAGATCACTTGCCACAAGATCGTTGGCAACATGAAATTAGATCTAGGGTTTTAGGAGGGTTTTTTTTTTCTCTCTAATTTGGGATTTGGTTTATCTATATATATATATATATATATATATTAAGGGTAAAAGTTGTAATAAATGAAATAAAAACAAAAAATTATTATTTTAGTTCAGTAAATAGTTTATTTACAAGTAAATAAAAAAACTATTGTAGCAAAAAACAACAAAAACTCATATTTACTAGTAAATATTTATTTATTAGTAAATAGTAATATTCACCTAATTCACAAATACCTTCTTTAACTATTAAGAAAATAAATTTATTTACTAGTAAATAATTTCTTTACAAGAAAATAATAATATTTACATGGTTTTATATCTATTAATAGGTGATGGTATTTATCAAGAGAATCCATTTATATTTTTACTTAGTAAATCTATTTATTTACTCATAAATATTTGAATTTAATAAGTAAAATAAAATGGATATGATTTACCAAGTAAATATTAGATTTACTACTTTCAAAACAGGTAAAAATCACTATTTATTGGTAAATATTTGGATTTATGGAGTTAATGGCCTGTTTGGGGTAATATCCGAATATGGTGTTTTAAAGTTGAGTTGGAAATGTGTATTTAGAGGGAAAACTTTTGAAAAGTTCTTCGATATAAAAAATAATGCAAAATTTTGAAATATGTTCGGGAAAAAAAATGCAAAATAGATATTATTTTGTTCATCTCATCGTTATTAGCATTTTAATATAAAATTCATCTCATTCCAATTTGAAATGAGAAAGTTACGGACTTTTAAAATTTAAATTTTTTTTAAAATAGAAGAGAAAAAAAGTTTGATGTAAAATGAAAATTTTGAAATCTAGATGGCAAAATGACATTTGGAGATGGTATCCCAAACATGTGCTAAATATAATGGATTGGATTTACTATTTTAAAATCAAGTAAATATCATTATTTACAACTAAATAATATATTTACTTCATTTTTGTAAGATTTATGGGTAAGCAATTGGACTTTGTGATTTTTATCTATCTTATTTAGTAAATCCATTATATGTTTACTTAGGGCAACTCCAACCCAGCTTCATTTTGGCGTTAAACGCCTATTTGGTGCTTCAATGTCGTTCCAATCCAGGCTATCGCCAACTCTATTTTTAGAGTTGGGGAACAGTGCAGCGCTAGATGTAGCGCTGCACTGTTCAAAATAGCGTTAACGCCTTTTTTTTTTTCCCTTTTTTTTTTCTGGGCTGCAAATTTTTTTTTTTTGTTCCAAAATTAAAAATATATATATAGCACGAAAAATCTTAAAATACTATTTTTTACCCCAAATTATGTTATTTAACGAATTTTCTTAATTTTTTGCAATTTTTTTTATTTTGGGATGATTTTATTGATTTAATAAATGTTCAATTTGTATGATTTATGTTAAGATTGAATAAAATGGCATAGACAAATAAGGGATAAAGATGCTCACATTGCCCTCAGAAATGCATTCATTGATCATTTGTGGGATGGATATAGTAATTCGGGAGAATAATAGAAGCATGAATATGCATTTGAACTTTTATGTATATGTTTTTGATTAAATGTAATGTTTTTTTTTTTTTTCCTTATCTGAGTTACTGTAATATAATTTCTAATTAATATAAAGTGTAGTAAGTAAAATATTATTAGTTAATTATGTACATTTTTATTAAGTTATTATTAATCTAACCAAGCATTAAATTATTAAAAAATTGTTTACGGACTTATATGTTAAAAATAGATATAATACAATCATTGGTGAAATATATTAATTATTTGGAATTTAGAAAAAAAAAAAAAGGAAATATATAGAAAATATTCCTTTTAGAGTAACTTTTGAAGTTGATGGGTGGGAGAGCAACTATAAAATAGAGTTAAAGTTGTTCTATTTTAGTGTTAAAATAACTGTAAAATAGAGTAATGGGTTGAAGATGGCCTTAGTAAATCCATTTATTTACTTGTAAATATTTGGATTTAATGAGTAAAATAAAATGGATTTACCAAGTGAATATTGGATTTACTACTTTCAAAACAGGTAAAAATCTTTATTTATTGGTAAATATTAGGATTAAAAGGTAAATCTATGTATTTACTTATAAAGAAAATGAAAATAAAATTATTTACTTGATTAAAAATATATATTTCTTTAGTGTAGTTTTTTTTAATACATTATTTAGTATAATTTAAAAAAAGACCCACCCTAAATTTTAAAAAACCCTAAGCTTACCCCTCCAAGTCAGATATGAAAAATCAGATCTTAATAACCATCACCGGCTCCAGCGGATTTGTAGCCATTGCTAGAGATTTGCGCTTGTGGTGGTCATCATCCCAAGGCCAAAGTTGGAGATTTGCGATCATTGAGCGATGAAACGATGGTTCATCTAGAGATTTCACAACAATCACGATCGCATCAAAGGTTCCTGTCGGTGTTGCGATCTTGTCAAGATACTGTCAGGGAACTCGTTGTGACGGCAATGTCTTCGTCACCGACATCACGAACTCATCGTGACGGCGACATCTTCGTCACTAGCATCGCCGATCAGAGTGCACGGAAAAGAGAGAAAAGACAGAAAGGAGAGAGAAATGGGTCGAGGGCAAAAAAAATAATTTTATCCCCAGAAAAAAGTCAATGTGTTATTTTTTTACATAAAAAGTCAAACCTGCTATAGATTTAAAATATACAATAAAAATATGCTATATTGTGTATTTATCTTTTTTTTTTCATTTACATAAACGTCTAAAAGAGTAATTATAAAAACAATATTACCCTTCATAAAGATTTGACAATTAACAAATAAAGAAATTACAAAAAAATAAATAAATAAAAATGGAATCTAACACATTTACCAAAGAGTGCTAAAGTTGATTTAATGAAATTGCAAACGAAATGATATAAAAGGAAAATATGAAAAATCTTTTGATTTATTGTAAAGAATGTGTAAATATTCATAATGAGCCAAAAAGTGAATTTAAAAATTCATATTTCACATTATTGAGAATAAGCTAAATAAAGAAAAAGTGACAACTCAAAAAATATCTTTAGTATAATGAATCAGTTTTTATCATAAAGGTAGGTTTGATTTCATTTCTACTAGTTTATATAAATAATAATTTTTTTTTTTGGTAAAGAATTTGATACCATTTTTTGTGTTATTCTTCAATATGTTTGGTTGAAGCATATATGACAACTATTTGATTTGTAGTAGATTACATAAATAAATATGTTTCTTTTTTTTTGTAAAAGAATTCATTAATTTTATATATGAAAGTATGAATATTTTAATTTCATAAATCTTTATCGTTGTTATTTTGTGTTGTATTTATTTTTTGGTCTAAACTATCATCTTTACAATAAATATTTTATATTTATTATAATTATTTTGATGTTTATTACTAATTTGGGTTTATTAAATGTATTTCACATTTAGCAACAAAAAAACATTCATTATTATACTCACAAGGGTGAATCGGATGGCAAAGGAGTGGAAAACCTTTGCTAGACATCTCTCCTTAGTCCATCAAGGTTCAATTTCCACTGCCTACCCCTAGACCCCGCTCCAACTTTAACTGTTGAAGTTTGGTTTAGTGATGACAGGGTAGTCCTAGGTGAATGATTAAGAGAAACTAGTATAAAGCATCTATTTCTGCCATACCTAGAGAAGTGTTCCTGTTGTGAGACTAAAAATCCTAGAAATGATTGAGCCACCCTTATATCTTTTTTTTATTCACCAGAAAAAAAAAATTTCATCATTAAAATCAAGAAACAAAAAAGGTATTACAAACAATGATTTTTTATAAAATAGACATATGCGTAATATTGTTAAAAAACATATATATTTTAAAACGGGACCTTAGAAAGGGACTTTTAGTATAATTATTACTTTTTTTCATTTAACATACTTTTCTTTTTATTTGGATGGTTTAATTTACGCATCTCTTTTGACTATTCAGAACCCTTTCTAACGCATACTCCAGTTAATTTTTAAATAAATCAATTTTACTTATCTCACACCCCTATTAATTCCAAAATTACAGACAACAATAATTTCCTAAGGACTATTAATTTTGTACAGTATTGCAAGTATATTTTTGCACAACCCCTATTATATATATAGGTTTTAATTTTTTTTAAGGTTTTTTTTTTTCAAAGAACGTAATAATAAAAATATATCTACTTTTTATAACGTTTCCCTAACTATACTAAATAGAATTTTTATATATAAAAAAAAAAACTTTACTAAATATTCAGTTATCACAATGCTAGTTTATTTATTGCAAAAAAAATGAACCTGTAAACGAAAAAGAAAGGACGTGAATACAAGATGTGAAAAAAAAAAAAAAAAAGTTCAAAAAAATCAGAGAGTTATCTTTCTTGTTAATATTATTATTGTTATTATCATTATTATTATATATGCACACACGTAACAGTATATCCTATGTTGTACATTTTAATATGCCTCTAGGCTCTAGTACAAAAACAACCACCTTTAGAAACTTTAGCCAAAAATAAAAAAATAAAAAAAACCTTTAGAAAATAAAAATCGCACTTGAGAGCAAATACACGATTCTATCCAAAAAAAAAAAAAGAAAAGAAAAAATAAACATAATTGAAACATTGTTACAAATAAAATATATTATTAAAAAGCACATGCACAAGATTTTCTAGAATAGTTATTATGAGTACAATCTTTGAAAATGAAAAAAAAAAAAAATTAAAAAGTTTTATGTTGTGGGTACATATATGATGGTGTGGACGAGTTGGCTTAGAAAAAAAATTTGTTGTTGACCATTTTTTACTTTAAATATGATGATTTAATTTAAATTTATTTAATGGTGGTCGTTTTTGTAGTTTTAAACTAGGGTCTGATGGTAATAATTTATTTTAATTAAAAGAGGTACATAAAAAGTTAAATGAAATATATAAATAGAATCATATGATTGTAATTAAATATTTAATGAATAAAAACCCGTCATATCAAGAGAGACATTTTAATGAAAGATACTCCACCAAAAAACAAAAAAAAAAATTGTAAACCGTAAAAGAAGAAATAATTTAGCAGTGTACACCAAACCTGTCACAGCACATTAATTGCGATTACGATGTTTCGTCCTTTGATTTACATTTATACGAGTAAATACCCATGTTACGCGCAGGAATACAGGAGAAAAAATAAAAAAAAATAATTAAATATTATACAATAAAAGTAATTAATTAAGATAAATAATATAATTATGATAAGTATATTTTTTTAGTATTAGTTATTATAATATTAGAATATTTACATTCAGGTTTATATCAAAATGTTGGATTTATATATACAGATAAACATATATAGATATATGTTTATAAATAAAGTTGTTACAAAAAGAACATATTCCGCTGAAAATGTCATCAAGCTTGTTTAGTTTTTTTCTCTTTTTCCTCCTATCTGTCATGAAAAAAAGATTAATTATTTTATGTTTACAAATCAAATTGAAATTAGTATAATTATATGATATGTAATTATATATAAAAGATAATTATATTTTGATTTTTTTTCGTTTTCTGGATAGCTTAACAGAAGATGTTTGAATTTCAGTTGAGGGGGGATGTTACTGAGATCTGAAATAATGATGACTATAATTATATAATTGTTTGTAATTTATGTATATATATTCGTAGTAAAAAAAAATATAAAAATTTTGAAACAAATTATGAATAGTAATGTACCTTGATTGAATGTTATCTTCTGTTACAGGTTCGGTGATGGAAAGTTATTTTTTCAGACTTTTTTTTATTTCTGGCAGCAGGGTTTCTAGATCTAAAGATGTTAATGGTGGAGAGATATCTTTTGGAGATTCGGTTGATGGTGCAGGCAATAACATTTGTGATTCATCGTCATCAAAAGTTTTCAGAACTGTTGCATCAACAAATGCACCTCGTGGATGAAATTGAATTTAAAATATTTTTGAGATGCCTTTTAGTTGATCGAGGAGAGGCGGAATGATGTTTAGATCAATATATCCATATTGAATTATTAGTATAGAGCAAGGTTTATTTACCAGTGATTGTACTGTTTTTCCAATCATAATAACATTCATGCTCCCAGTGCTGTCCTTTATTCAAGTATTAATTTTGTACCTGTTATAAAAATTTGAAATTTAGTAAATTTTTTATTGTTTAAGAGTTATTTATTAATTTTTTTATAATAAAAGTGAGAAATATTACTAACTGATTGGTATTGTCGTTAAATATGTATGAGTGTCGCACCACCATGAAGTCCCTGATTGTTTGACACGTCTATAGCAGCGTGGACATGCATTGTAAAACCAACATTGTCATGTATCAATTTTAGTGATGGTTGCCTTTGTGGTGAATTTTTATACCCAATTTAAAAGCTTGAACCAAAAGCTTTAGGGTTAGGGTTTTACCTCACAAAATCCGGAGGTTGGTTCACCAAGGGGAAGCCGAACCCTTGGCTGCTTGGCTGCCCCCTTTGCAGCCGAATT
Organism: Ficus microcarpa; assembly: GCA_025413485.1. Classification (NCBI taxonomy): domain Eukaryota; kingdom Viridiplantae; phylum Streptophyta; class Magnoliopsida; order Rosales; family Moraceae; genus Ficus; species Ficus microcarpa. Next base: position 21,644,954 of record CM046385.1, read on the forward strand.
CTCCACACCAAAGGAGCTCCAAATTTCCAGCCATGCATCATACAAATATGCACATAATTATCATCAACTCTTGCATGAAAATTGAGCTTAAAATTCAAGGATTTACCTTGACTTACCCATGGGCTTAGGTTATGGTTTGGATCCGAAAATCCATCTCCATTTGGTTGCACACATACACTCGGTTTTGGGCTCCAAATTGCACCAAAAATTTTTCACCATCTTAGTGAATCCTTGCAGCCATTGCCGAGCCTCTTGGCTGCCCAAACCCCATGAAAAATCTACTTCATTTTGCTGCACACCATGGCCGAATCCCATGCACCCACCAAGCACAAAAATCCTCCTTGGCTCATGGTTGGCTTCTCCTCCTCCAAGCTCGGCTACACACCAAGATTGGACCCGAAATTTTTTCCCCTCTTCCTCTCCTTCCTTCCCTCGGCTGCTGCCCAGAAAAATCTGGAAAATTTTCCAGATTTCTTCATCTTGCTCCCTGCTCAAAACCGAGTATGCCTAGGCTAACCCACCTTAGGTTTTTTTTCCAATTTTTTTCTTGGTTCTTGCTCTCCCTCTTGCTCACGGATTTTCTGCAGAAAAATGGCCATAATATGGCTGTGTTTCCTCTTTTTTTTTTTCTGCACCACAAATGGGTCTATTTATAGACCATTTTTCAAACTTTTGGAAATTAGAGTTTGACCCCAAAAGTTTCCATTTCTCTTGCTTTTGCCCCAAGGTGGCCGGCTGTCCCCAGCCTAGCAGCAGCTGGCTTTGCTGACCTCATGGCTGATGTCATGGCTGATGTCATGGCTTACCTCACAACTTTTCTAAAATTACACTTTTGCCCCCAGAAAATGGAAATTCTTGCAAAAATGCCCTCTAGGTGTCCAATTGTCCTATAATTCAACACACCCATCCTATTTTATGATATAAGCATATCGGTGACTTTATATGCTCATATCGTCAAATTTTCAAAATTTACACTTTTGCCCCAAAAGTGAAAATTTTTGCATTTAGGCCCCTAAACTTCAAAATTGGCCATAATGCTTGCTTTCCATGTAAATATCATTCTTTTCATAATTTTATGTGATTTTCTCATCCTTGAATCACGTATTTCCCAAATTTACATTTTTGTCCCGAAAGACAAAATCTTTGCATTTTCACCCCCAAAAGTGGCTGGTACTTAATTTCTTCTTGCAAGGCAATTCAATACCTTATATTGACATCATCTAACGACGTCATTTAACTTACTTCACATATTTTTCAAAATTTACACTTTTGCCCCAAAAGTGAAAATTTTGACATTTTTGCCCTTTGACTTTGACCTGTCCTTTTGGGTGACTTCTTGACTAAAAATGTCGTTCTTGACCTTAACTAATGCTAGGGATGCTTGATTTCTAGGGTGTTTCTTATTTTCTACTGTCTACTTGGGCTATCTCGCCCATACTGACATATTTTGCAGTATTTTCTCATACCGCATCATTTTTCATTGTCGAGTCAACCGTTGACCACTTTTGGTCAAACTTTGACTTTCTTGGTCAAAGTTGACTTTTTCGGTCAAACTTTGACTTTTTCGGAAAAACGTCCCTTATCGCCCTTTTCGACCTGAAAGGGCGTTTTCTATCCTTAAAAATCTGTTCTGAGTCTTATTGAGCCATAAGACTCCGTAAAACGTGTGAAAAACTCTTAACTGAGTTTTTCCGTAAACATCACAACATATGCTCATAATTCCTCTAAAAGAGGAAAAATGGCAACCATGAAAATTCTAGGTATCACAGATTTTTGGTTGGTATGCTCCCTACCTTAGGTGCAGCCGTGTATGGCTTGCTTGCTAGGGTGTTAGACCTAGCTTCGGTGTTGCATGAATGGTTCAATTTTATGTGATGCAAACCCTAGATGCATGCAAACCTAGGTTTTTGTAGTTCCGGTTTGGTTTGCATGGCTGCGATGGGATGACATGTTGGTACATGTGGGACGTTAGTTAACGTTGCATGTTGTTTATTTAGGCTCCCGAGTGATCGGTTGAGTTAGTTCCACGAAGTAGGACACGTAAAATCAAGTAAGCACGAAAACTGGCAGGTTCGGATTAAATCTGTCAAGTTTTCGGAAAAGAAAAATAACAGGCCTTTAGAGATCGAATTTGGAAAAACGTAAAACATGAAATTTGTCTAGAACGACTTTTTCTAGAGGGCAACATGGACGGATTCTCAAAATAAGGCTCCAATGGCCTCCGTTTTCCCCAAAACCCGTGGCTGATCCTCCAAACCCAGTTTTCAGGGGTCAGCCGATTTCAAAAAAAACTGGTACGAATCTAGGCCGAATTGGAATTTTCGTAAAACACAAAAGTTTTAGCATTTTTCGAGAGCTAGAACTTTCGTGAAGAAAACTTTTTCAGGTTACAAACCAATTTTTAAACTAGATCGTTTTTCGAATGGTGCGCAGGGAATCCGAAAATTCCTGCACCACTAGCTTTACAAATGTTTCTAGAAAATTGTTTTTCTTCTACAAACTATTGTTTGATTATGGAAAACTGTTCCAAAGGCGGTTTTCAACCCCAAATGATTTTATAAAGCATTAATCCAAGAGTTTGGATTTTTATGATTTAAGTGAAGAATTTTTATAAGTGCAGTAAAGAGTTTTGGGATTAATTTCCCTAAGTTTTTCAAGTAAGGAAATGGCATTTTTCAAGCAAGATTTTAGCAAGAGATTAGTTTACGATTGGTAACCGGGAGTTATACCCAAGTTACTGGGTCAAGCCCGAGGCCCAAAGGTTGACCCATAGGGGGGGTTGACCATAATTGACCGTAGTTGACCGAAGTTGATCATGGTTAATTTTGGTTGACTAGTAACATTGATTTAGTTTAACCTTAAGGGTTATCCAATGTAACCCTAAAGGATACCGTTTAAGCTTAACTAAAGGGTTATCAGATATGACCTGATAGTTACGGATTAAGATAAGTAACCCTTAGGGGTTTAGTAAGGCTTAGTACGCAAGGTTACCAAGTGTAACCCAGTTAGACGTTTTGCGCAAAAGGGACATACAACCAAGACCATGTAAGCATGTTGGTAGGATCACCAACATTTCACGAGTTTGAGTTAGATCATGTCCTTTGTCAAGCAGGCAGAACCTGCAGCTGTACTAGGAGAAGAACAGCATCAGTTGGGACAGTTAAGCAAGAATGTAGGACGGAAGGTAAGTACAACTCCGCCTACAGCATGAACACATGTTTGTTTGCATATGTTGTGTTCAAGAAATCATGAATGGGATTTCATGATTTATGATGTTATGGTAGGAAGCAGTATGTTCATGTTTCATGTTAAGATGTAGCATGTTATGTAGTATGTTATAAAGCATGTTAAGTAGTATGTCATGAAGTATGTTATGCTATGTATAATGTTATGTTATGATACAAGTATGTCATGCATGTTAAGTATGAGATAGTATGTTATGCAGAAGCATGTTATGTTTTATGTTAGATAACGTGGCATCACGAAGCATGTCCACTAATAATGAAATATATGGTAAGCAAGAGTTAAGCTAAGTTAAGATTGTCGCATTGTACTGGCTTGTCTCCGTGGTAAGTTCAAATGGTATGTTCCATGGTTTGACTTGAATTGGAAGGGCTGCCTCCACTACTCCATGTTAAACATCTTGTTTCATGGTTTGAGTTGGATCGGACGGACCGCCTTCAACCACTCCATGGTTATGTACCTCAGTACATGCACACATGGTATAGAATTATATAGGGAACCATAATTTGATTAATAAGAAATCATAATTGGTTCACGTATTCTTGCACGTTCATTTGCATGCGGATTGAATATTGTGCTTACTGAGCTTTTTAGCTCACTACTTACGTTCATGCTGTAGGTAAGCTACCTATCGGCAATACCTGATGCAAAGCTGTGGAGAGATGGCGCTTCGGACTGTGAAACGTGGGAATGGACACCACTACGGGTTTCCAAAATATGTTGAAATGAAAAATGTGTTTACATTATGTTTTATGTATGTATGATACAGTTTCAGTATGTATGGCCAGCAAGTTGCCTCGTGTTGTACTGGTTCGCTTTAGGTCGGATCTGGTACACGGTTTAGTATATGTATTGTAGCTTTCCTCATAGGTGAAAGCTCGGTACTCGAGTGAGTACATAGTAAGGAGTTAAGTTTTATGAATGAGAATCAGTTTTAAGTTATGCTTAAGATAAGCTTAAAGTTTTATGTTTATGCATGAGCAGTTTTCCAGTCATGATTTTTAAAATGAAATTAAGTCTTTTGAAGTTTCAAAAGAAGTTTTAAAAGAAAAGAAAAAAAAATTTCCGCAATTTTCTTCAAGTTTTAAGTTAAGCAAATAAGGTAGTGACCCAAGTTTGCGTAATTAGCCCTACGTGGATTTGGAGGCGTTACATAAGGTATGTGTTTTAAGGGTTTTACACATGAATATTTAGATTGCATTAAGATCTTTTTGTTTCATTACAAAATCATATTTTAAAAACTGATAGGATGTTTGCTCGAACTTATTACATGTTTTCTTATTATAGATCAAAATATCGAGCCCTTTATCTGTGATACTGATAACTCTAGAAATTAGAGTTATCTTAGGCACTTTTAGACTTAGATGAACTTGGTTTGGCGAGTATTTGTGTTTTGTTAGCATATTTTCCTTTGTTTTAGGTTTGTATGCATTTTCTTTTGTCTTGGGTTTATTGTTTGGTGAAATCATGGAAAATGTGAAGAAAAAGTAGGATCATTTGACGGCTTTTTGACGTGCGTTTTATTTCTATTCTGACTTGTAGGAGAGCCTAAACCGAAAATGCTGCAGAAAATACTACAGCATTCCTTACAGCATTTTGTAGCAGAAGCAGTGAAGAATCTGAGTCGAAATGCTGCAGCAATTTCTGCAGCAAAGTCGTCCAGCTGGCAATTTTTCTGATTAAGTAAAAGAATAGATGACAGCTCATATGGTGGGGCCACTTCTTTTCTTCAGCTGGGAAGCTTCACACGTGGGCTTGGTTTTGTTGCCCTAAAGAGTATTGTTTTGGGCATTGAAGAGGGCAGCCGCCAGAGGAAGAAGGGGGGGTTCGAAAACCAGAAAAAAGGAAAGAGAAGAAAAGGAGCGAAAAAAAAAATCAAGAGGAAAGGGGATTCGAAAAACAGAGAGCTGAAAACAAATAAGAAAGAGGAAAAACAGAGAGGAAGGGGACGAAAATATTGGGAAAAAGAGAGAGAGAGCTGGGCTGAGATTTTTCATTCGTCTTTGTGCCATTTTGGAGAGGACGCTAGGAAGGAGAAAGGAGACGAAGACCCATCTCTAGCCATTTTGGAGTTTTTCTTTCTTCGTACTCTTGCTCTGATTTATTTCGTTTTCGGATTTTCATTTCTCTGTTGAACAATGGATGACGTTTTTCATTTTGATTTTGTAATCCGAATCATGGGCTAATCTTCTTTAGCTAGGATTGTTGATGAACCTGAAATTGTGAGGATGATTTGAATGATTTGTTGAAATGTTGTGCGAATTTTTCCTGTTCATCTGAGTGCTTGAATGATAATTTCTATTGTTGATTGGCCATCAATATATAGGGAACTAGGCTTGTTTAATTCTGGAAAGGTTAAATTGAGCTAGAAACAACTTGGATGATGCAAGTTCAATATGCTTTTGGAAGTTTATATTGATTTGTGAATAGTATAGGAATATATTGTTTGCCTTGTATAACCCATTGAAATTGATGCTTGAAATTGTGTTATGAGAACTAGATTCACATAGGAATATGTTGAAAAAGGTTTAATGACTTTTATTCATACTAAATTCGGAAGAATTTTATGATAAAAATCGAATTTCGGTTAACAGGACAGGTTTTGCTGCAGCATTTCCTACAGCATTCGGGTTTGACTTGCAATGGAGGGGGATTTGGCAATCCTAGTTTAATTCTCATTCTTGATTACAAACTTTTGATTGAATCTTGTTCCTTTTGTCTATTTTAGTGCTTTTTCATTATATCCATTTCATTTTTATTGGTGTATTGCATTTTTTCTATTTTTCATTTCCACACTCAATTTGATTTGTGTTAAATTTCTTTTGCAATTGATTTTAGCAATTCAATCCCTGTGGAGATGATACTCTATTCACTATCTATATTACTTGTGCGATTACGTACACTTACGTAGACATATATATATATACTAAATAATCGCGAACAGATACTTACGCAAAACAAATTAACTGGCGAAAATTTTAATGACTGGAAAAGGAACTTGCTAATCGTCCTAAACTTTGAGAAACACAGTTTTGTCCTAACCCAACCTCGACCACCTATGCCTGCGATCGATGCTCCTGATAGGGATTTTGTAGCGCTTGAGCGCTGGGACAATTCCAACCTTAGTGCCATGTGCTATATTCGGGCGAGCATGTCTAACGTGCTCCAGAAATAGCATGAGGAACATCAAACTGATAGGCAGATCATGGATAACCTGCAGAAAATGTTTGGTGAACAAACTATCCAGGCTAAGACCGATGCTATCAAAGGTCTCATGAACTGCAGGCAGAAGGTTGGAACTCCCATCAAGGAGCACATGATGACAGTCATGGCTTATTTGTCTGAAGCTCAAGCAAATGGGGCTGAGATCGATGCTGCAACTCAACTGGTTATGGTTTTCCAAACCTTATTCAAGGATTTCGATTTGTTTCAGGCATCCTACAACCTTAACCGAAAGGAGATGTCTTTAATGGAATTGATGAAGGAGTTGCAAGCCTTTGAGAACATTTTTAAGGGTTCTGGATCTAAGGCTGAGGCAAATTTGGCTAAACCTAGTTTGTCTGTTCCTAATCCCAAAAGGAAGAAGGAAAAGGGGAAGAACAAGGGGAACAAGCCTACGGTGAATGCACCTGCTTCTAAGAAGTCTACCAAGACTAAAAAGCGAAAGGTGGACCCCAAAAAGGTTAAGTGCTTTCACTGTGAGAAGAAATGACATTTCAAGAAAGATTGCCGAGATTTCCCGGCTTTGCAAAAGCAGAAAGGTAATTTCAATGTCCTGTATCTTGAGGGTTGTTTAGTGGAAAAATCTAAAGACAATTGGGTTATAGATTCTGGAGCTACTAACCATGTTTGTATTTCTCTACAGGGGTTCAAGGTAACGAGAAGTCTGCATGAGAAGGACTTTACGTTAAGAACCGGCGATGGGACGTTGGTGCGAGCTGAAGCAGTGGGAGAAGTGCATCTTTATTTTGATGAGTTTAGGTTTATTGTTTTGAGACATTGTTTTTATGTTCCTAATTTTAAGAGGAACCTAATTTCGGTAGTTTGTTTAATTAAAGATTCTTATTCAGTTTCTTTTAATAATAAAGTTGTTATTAGAAAAAACAATTCTCTTATCTGTAATGGATGGATACATGGAAATCTTTATTTTATCAAACCTAAGATGCACTCACTGCTTAATACAGAATTAGAAAAGAACTCTAAAAGACATAAGTCCTCTCACTCTAACAAATCATATCTTTGGCATTTACGACTTGGTCACATAAGTCTTAACAGAATTCAAAGGATGGTAAAAGATGAATGTCTCGACTTGTACGAGGTTGAACCTTGGCCACAATGCGAATCCTGTTTGGAGGGCAAGATAACTAAACGGCACTTTGCTGCCAAAGTGGTCATGCCGAGAAACTTTTAGAACTTGTGCATACAGATGTGTGTGGTCCCATGAACATAGAAGCACGAGATGGGTATGAGTATTATATCACTTTTATTGATGATTACTCAAGATATAGATATGTCTATTTGATGACCCACAAAAGCGAAGCCTTTGACAAGTTCAAAGAGTTTCAGGCTGAAGCGGAGAAACAATTAGGCAAGTCCATTAAGACACTCCGATCGGATCGAGGTGGGGAATACCTATCGGATGAGCTCTTAGGATATTTGATAGAGAATGGGATACAATCCCAGTTGACTGCACCTGGTACTCCTCAACAGAATGGTGTAGCTGAGAGAAGGAATAGGACCCTATTGGATATGGTCCGGTCTATGATGAGTTACTCCACTTTACCTTTGTCATTTTGGGGGCACGCCATACAAACTGCATGCTATCTTCTGAATAATATTCCCTCCAAATCGGTTCGTAAAACTCCTTACGAGTTATGGACGAGTAGGAAACCTAATTTGAATCATATTCGAATTTGGGGTTGTCTGGTACACGTCCTGGATAAGGAAGTGAAGAAATTGGAATCACGATCAGAAGTGTGTTTGTTTGTGCTTGTTTGTTGGCTATCCAAAAAGGACAAAAGGTGGTCTATTCTATAATCCAAAGCAAAATAAAGTCTTTGTTTCAACACATGTAACATTCTTGGAGGAAAGTTACATGGAAGACTTTAAACCTCGTAGCAAAGTAGTGCTTGAGGAGATGACTTCGGGTTTGGATGTTCCTAAAGTTATAGAAAACCCTGCGGAAAAATCACTAAAGAATCAACAACCACAGGAGCTTCGTCGTAGTGGGAGGATTATCAGGGAACCTGAAAGGTACATATTCAGTAGTGAAGTTTATGAAGCAGAATCCATAGAACATATTGATGATCCAGCTACGTACAAGGAAGCTATGGAGGATGTTGATTCTAGTCGTTGGCAAAAGGCTATGAATGCCGAGATGGAATTTATGGATTCCAACGGAGTCTGGAAACTTGTAGACTTACCCCAATGCATAAAACCGATTGGGTGTAAGTGGGTATACAAGAGGAAGAGAGGTGTGGATGGGAAAGTGAAAACTTTCAAGGCAAGACTTGTAGCAAAGGGCTATACGCAGAAAGAAGGAATCAATTATGAAGAAACCTTCTCACCTGTAGCAATGCTTAAGTCAATCCGCATTCTTTTATCCATTGCGGCTGCTCTCGATTATGAGATCTAGCAAATGGATATCAAGACAGCTTTCTTGAATGGCTCTCTTGAGGAAGATATCTATATGATACAACCAGACGGGTTCAAGGCAAAGGGCCAAGAAGACAAAGTATGCAAGTTGCTTAAATCCATTTATGGATTAAAGCAAGCATCTCGTTCTTGGAATATTAGGTTTGATCAAGCAATCAAAACTTATGGATTTGAACAAAACATTGATGAACCACGTGTTTATAAATGTATCAAGAACGAGAAAGTGGTGTTCCTTGTACTTTATGTGAATGATATATTGCTTATTGGAAACGATGTGGCAATATTATCATCTATCAAAGTTTGGTTAGCCAAACAGTTTGACAAGAAGGACTTAAGAGAAGCTAGTTATGTTCTTGGTATTCAACTCTTTAGAGATAGAAAGAACAAAATGATAGCACTCTCCCAAGCTTTATACATTAATAGTGTACTTGAGAGGTTTTCTATGAAGGATTCCAAGAAAAGTGCTCAACCTTTCGGGATTGGAATCAAGCTTTCTAGAGATGACTGTCCCAAGACATCGGAAGAAAGGGAGCGTATGAAAAATGTACCTTATGCATCAGCGGTAGGTAGTCTTATGTACGCTATGTTATGCACTAGGCCTGACATTTGTTTTCCGGTTGGTATGGTAAGTCGATATCAGTCGAATCCGGGACCGAACCATTGGGCTGCGGTCAAGCATATACTCAAGTATCTACGGAGAACGAGGGATTATATGCTAGTGTATTCTGGTCAGGACCTTGTTCCTATAGGATATACAGATTATGATTTTCAATGAGATCAGGATTCAAGGAAATCGACTTCAGGATCTGTCTTCACCCTTGGAGGTGGTGCCGTTGTGTGGAGGAGTGTTAAGCAATCTTGTATTGCTGACTCGACCATGGAAGCCGAGTATGTGGCAGCCAGTGAGGCATCAAAGGAAGCGGTTTAGCTCCGCAGGTTCCTTAGTGACCTTGAGGTCGTTCCTGGTATGGATAAAGCTATGGTGCTCTACTGTGACAACAGTGCAGCAGTAGCTAATACCAAGGATCCTAGGCATCATAAGAGGAGTAACCGAGTAAGCATATTGATAGAAAATATCACATTATCAGAGGCTTTGTTGAGAGTGGAAATGTGACAGTTTGCAAAATCGCATCGGAGGACAATCTTGCTGACCCGTTCACGAAGACTTTGGTGGCCAGAAGATTCGAAGAACATGTCGAAGGCATGGGGATGCGTAATATGTCACATTTACTCGCTTAGGGCAAGTGGGAGATTGTTGGGATCTATATGTGCCCTAAGGATAGAAAATCAATATTAGGGATTTTCTGTAAATATGACATTTTGATATTAACAAGAGGAAATTATTCATGTTTAATAAGTTGTGTCCTATTTACTTTCATTTGTTGATTGTATGATTATTTTGAGCAAACATAAAATACTCCTAGGCTGTTGGTAATATATCGAATTATCATATGTATACGGGGTATGCATAGAAGATGTGGTAATTTGATAACAGTCTAAATAAATAGTCCGCAATCAACGGAATAAGATTTGGGGATCTTATTCATGATAAGATTGTAAAGGTCATCTACTTCCTTGGAGGGATGGTTTGTCTTGACCATCGGATAGGTTCCGAGTAGAAACTCTAATGTATACCAGTATTGAGGTATGACATTAGACTAGACCTAAAGTGTTATTTGATTCAGTTTAATAATTCCGTTTATAAGAATCAATGATGTTTTGATTATCATCCTGCATTAATCTTAATCCTGAAATGATTACTTGAGTTCGCATCCATGACTTATGTACTTTGATGCACTAAAGGTGAGACACTGTTAATTCATGGTCAACATACTTGTGTTTTGGGTGCATGACTTATGGATGGAGAAATCAAGATTCATAGATACGGAATCCATAGCTATCTTAACGATAGTAAATGTTATCGACTTAAAGGCATTATTCGGGGATTGAAAGATAGTATAACAAGATCTTGGCCATCGGTTTACTTTGTGTTCTCTGGTGGTTTACCAATTGTATGGTTTTACAATTAGTGGTTCTTTCAATGGAGAATAATGGAACTTTAAGTTAAAATGATTGAAAAGGTAAAACGGAAAAAGTCCTTAATTCAATCATGGATAACATATGGGAATTAAGCAAGCAATGAATAAATCATGGAAGAAGCACTACGTGAGAGAGCTTTCGTAATACGGTATGTAAATAGGAGTTCAGCTTCAAACTTTTAGTGGAATAATTTTAAAGTTGATAATTGATGGATAAATGGATAATTAATCTGGGATTAATTTTTCACAATTATAGGAGCCTCTTTACATATTTTCATCGGGTCCCTCTATTAGCTCATACAGTTCTACGAAGCGTCTCGGGATTTATTTCTAATGAGGTCGGTAAATTATAAATGGAATTTAGAAATGTCTATCAAGACATGATACTCTCTAACATGCAATCCATAAAGGATTGGACATGTGAAATTTGTAGACAAATGATTTGTCAACATGTGATTGGTTAATTTGAATTTTGAAAATAAGATTGTGTTTAAATTTTGGAAAACAAAATTTTTCTCTCCTAATTAAAATAGGTGCACGTTTTTTAATTGTATGGAGAGAAGAAAATTTTGTTTCAAAATTATTTAAATATATTCCTAACATTAAATTATTAATTGGTTTAAATAATGGAGATTATTTCATGGGATTTTTTTTCCTAATTAAAGAGGTGCATGGTTTTTGTGAGGAAAGAAAATTTGAAATATTTCATTGATTTAAATTAATTAATATGGATAATGTTTATGGAAAATATTTATTCAAATATGTGAATCCTATTTAAATTCGAAAAGGTTTAAAAGAAATTTGAATCAAGATAGGACTAGGATCTTTTGACCAGTCTAGATTCTTGATTTAAAATTTGAACAACCAATCATGAACTATCTCACTTGTGGCCAAATTTTTTAGTTGGAATTTCCTCTTGAAAAATTGTTTTTAGGTTCAATGAATCTAGCCCTAAAGTTGTATAATCTTTTGGTTCAAGATTTATCTAGAAAAATAATTATTAATTATTTTTCAAGAAGGAGATAAATTTTGAAAAGGATTGGAATGCTATATAAAGGCTAGGAGTTCTTGAAAAACCAATTTTTGATTTTCTTAAAAGGGAAAAACGTTTTTTAATAATAAAAAAAAAATTGTTTTTCTTCCACATCAAAAATTCGGCTTTCTTGTGAGAGAGAAAAAGAAAGAAAATTCTATTGAATCAAAACTGCGAGGAAGGTTAAACCGAGTGATAATTTTTCATAGGAGGTTAACCGGTTCTTGTTTTGTAGTTTTTAAGAAAGAAGTTGGATCAAATTCTCAACGAGGATCATCAGAATTGAGAAGGAGAGATCTAGACTTCAGAAAGTATTACCGGTCACTTGGATTCATAGAACGTGTGCCCACACACACTCTGAGACGTGGAACTCGAGAATAGTAGAGAAGACACGTTGGTCAAACACTCTAGCAATTCCGGAATCCAAGAAATAAGGTACGCTTGATCATGAATTAATTTATTGTTATATGCATCATGAGCTTCTATTCCGGAAAAGGCATAAAATTTTTAAAACTTCCGCTGCGCCGTAACTCCAATACCGGATCCGAATTTTCCAACATAAACATTATCCATATTAATTAAGTTAAATTAATGAAATATTTCAAATTTTCTTTCTTCACAAAAACCATGTACCTCTTTAATTAGGAAAGAAAAATTCATGAAATAATCTCCATTATTTAAACCAATTAATAATTAAATGTTAGGAATATATTTAAATAATTTTGAAACAAAATTTTCTTCCCTCCATACAATTAAAAACGTGCACCACTTTTGATTAGGAGAGAAAAATTTTGTTTTCCAAAATTCAAACACAATCTTATTTTCAAAATTCAAATTAACCAATCACATGTTGACAAATCATTTGTCTACAAATTTCACATGTCCAATCCTTTCTGGATTGCTTGTTAGAGAGTACCATGTCTTAATAGACATTACAAAATTCCATTTACAATTTACCGATCTCATTAGGAACAAATCCCGAGACGCTTCGTAGAACTATATGAGCTAATAAAGGGACCCGATGGAAATATGTAAAGAGGCTCCTATAATTGTGAAAAATTAATCCCAAATTAATTATCCATCAATTATCAACTTCAAAACTATTCCACTAAAAGTTTGAAGCTGAACTCCTGTTTACATACCGTATTACGAAAGCTCTCTCACGTAGTGCTTCTTCCATGATTTGTTCATCGCTTGCTTAATCCCCATACGTTATCCATGATTGAATTAATGACTTTTTCCATTTTACCTTTTCAATCATTTTAACTTGAAGTTCCATTATTCTCCATTGAAAGAACCACCAATTGTAAAACCATACAATTGGTAAACCATCAGAGAACACAAAGTAAACCGATGGCCAAGATCTTGTTATACTATCTTTCAATCCCCGAATAATGCATTTAAGTAGACAACTTTTACTATCGTTAAGATAGCTATGGATTCCATATGTATGAATCTTGATTTCTCCATCCGTAAGTCATGCACCCAAAACATGAGTATGTTGACCATGAATTAACAGTGTCTCACCTTTAGTGCATCAAAGTACATAAGTCATGGATGCGAACTCAAGTAATCATTTCAGGATTAAGATTAATTCAAGATGATAATCAAAGCATCATTGATTCTTATAAAACGGAATTATTAAACCGAATCAAATAACACTTTAGGTCCAGTCCAATGTCATACCTCAATACTAGTATACATTAAAGTTTCTACTCGGAACCTATCCGATGGTCAAGACAAACCATCCCTCCAAGGAGGTAGACAACCTTTGCAATCTTATCATGAATAAGATCCCCAAATCTTACTCCGTTGATTGCGGACTATTTATTTAGACTGTTATCAAATTATCACGTCTTCTATGCATACCCCGTATACATATGGTAATTCGATATATTACCAACAGCCTAGGAGTATTTGTCTGCTCAAAATAATCATACAATCAATAAATGAAAGTAAATAGGACACAACTTATTAAACATGAATAATTTTCTCTTATTAATATCAAAATGTCATATTTACAGAAAATCCCTAATATTGATTTTCTATCCTTAGGGCACCTATAGATCCCAACACATAAGTGCAACTTTAAAAAAAAAATCGAAGTAAATTTTGTAATTTGAAAATTACAAAGATGACAAATTAGAGACTTAATTTTAAAAATTTAGTGTGATAGGGGGTACTAAAAAATCTCAGGCTTTTTCTTTACATTGTTATGAGAAAACAACAGGAAAATATTCGTGTGTTTGTTTTTATTTTTTATTTTTGGTAAAAATATTCATGTGTTTCTGAGTAATGGATTTCTTTATTTTTTTAAATTAGAAGATGCAAGACTTTCCCTTTTATCTTTTTGGGAGTATGAACTTGTAGCCTTCATTTGATAAGTTAGTTGGAAATAAAATTTTTAAGTTAAAGTTAGTTGACTTTTAAAAACTAGTCATAAATTTTATTGATTTTTTGGAAAAAGACAAAAATTGAGATAAAAAAATACAGTCTAGTTAGAGTTAAACTAACTTATAAAACGGAGTAGTAGAGTGTTAAAGAAGAATGTTGACTCTTGTGATACCTAGAATTTCATGTTGCCATTTTCCTTCTAAAAGAGGAATTATGAGCATATGTTGAGATGTTTACGGAAAAACTCAGTTAAGAGTTTTTCACACATTTTACGAAGTCTTATGGCTCAATAAGACTCAGAATAGATTTTTAAGGATATAAAACGCCCCTTTCAGGTCGAAAAGAACGAATTAGGACACAGTTCCGAAAAAGTCAAAGTTTGACCGAAAAAGTCAACTTTGACCAAGAAAGTCAAAGTTTGACCAAGAGTGGTCAACAGTTGACTTGACAGTGAAAAATGATGCAGTATGAGAAAATATTGTAAAATATGTCAGTATGGGCGGGATAGCCCAAGCAGACAGTAGAGCCACCCTAGAAATCAAGCATCCCTAGCATTAGTCAAGGGCCAGAGGGCCAGATTTAATCAACAAGTCACCCAAAAGGACCCGGTCAAAGTCAGGGGCATAAATGTCAACATTTTCACTTTTGGGGCAAAAGTGTAAATTTTGAAAAATATGTGAAGTAAACAAAGTGACGTAATTAGATGATGTCACAATAAGGTAATGACTTGCCTTGCAAGAAGAAATTAAGGACCGGCCACTTTTGGGGGTGAAAATACAAGGATTTTGTCTTTCGGGGCAAAAACGTAAATTTAGAAAATATGTGATTCACGTATGAGAGAATCACATAAAATCATGAAAAGGATGATATTTGCTTGAAAAGCAAGCATTATGGCCAATTATGAAGTTTAAGGGCATAAATGCAAAAATTTTCACTTTTGGGGCAAAAGTGTAAATTTTAGAAATTTGACGATATGAGCATATGGAAGGACTGCCTCCACTACTCCATGTTAAACTGTGTGCTTCATGGTTTAAGTTGGTTTGGATGGACCGCCTTCAATCACTCCATGGTTACGTATCTAAGTACATACACACATGTTATAGTAGTAAAATGAGATCAGTAAAGAGACCATAATTGATTTTATAATAAATCATAATTGGTTCACGTTTTCGTGCATCTAGTTGCATGCGGATAGGATGTTGTGCTTACTGAGCTTTTTAGCTCATTACTTACGTTCATGCTGTAGGTAAGCTACCTACCGGCGATACATGATACAAGCTGTGGAGAGATGGCGTAGCAGATTGTGAAACGTGGGAATGGACTACTACGGGCTTTCCGAAATTAGTTTAAAATGAAAATATGTTTTCATTATGTTTTCAGTATGTATGTTCAGTTTCAGTTTTAGCAAGTATGGCAAGCAAGTTGCCACGTGTTGTACCGGTCCGCTGTAGGTCGGGTTTGGTCCACGATTCAGATTATGTATGTATGTATGGAGCCTTCCTCATAGGTGAAAGCTCAGTACTCGAGTGAGTACATCAGAAAAAGTTAGAGTTTTATAAAAGAAAAGCAGTTTTGAGTTATGCTTTAATTAAGTTTAAAGTTTTATGATTTCCGCAAAAGAAGTTTTCTAGTCACGATTTTAGAAAAGAAAGAAAAAAAAAATTTACTCTAGCAATTGGGTAAAAAGGATTTTCAAGCAAGCAAGTAAGTAGTAATGTGACGAACCCAACCCCAAGTACGCGTGGTCAGACACCGCGTGGGCTTAAGGGAGGCTAGTGGAGTCCTGACAGAGGTGGTATCAGAGCAAAGGATTTTCGTATTAAAGCGAAAAGGTTTTCTGCCATCCAGTTTCACAATTCTGCCGCCAGCACCACAGTCTTGTAAGTTGTTTTCTTACTCTGTGTAGTTATAAGATTAGCATAAAGACATTTACTTGGTTTTAAACCCAGGTTAGATTTATTAGGATCGAAAGGAGCAGCAAGGCTTCGTCGGCATTCCAAGGAATGGAGGAGCAGCTCCGCATCTTCGACAACACCCAGGAGCAGTAGTTTCACAGAATGGAGAGTTTTCTCCGACTACGCGCTACAAGGACGCATTTTCCAGTTACGTTACGTTGCCAGTCAACGACCAGATGAGGTGACTCCTCAAATCAGTCAGATCAGATATGTAGCAGTTGATATGCTTACCCAGAGGATTTCATGGATCAGTACTGCCAACTGATCAGAGTTGCGCAGCAAGAGTGTGGTAGAGACGCTATGTTATGATATGATATGAAGAGATTGCGAGAAATCTCTAGTAAGATACGTTAAGATAAGAAAGAGTATAAGTGATAGAAGTAGAAGCTAGAAATTGTTTTGTCGTGGGTACGACGGAACCAAATTTCGTAGAAGTCTATCTTGCAACTGTTATGCCCAAGTTGCAAAGATAAGTGCTAGAATAGCAATAAGAGATAAGATTGATTCCCGGTTAAGGGAGATTATGAGATTATGAGGAGTATAGATATTCCTAAGAATTAAGATTATGCCCTTATTCTATAAGGGAAAAGTTGAAGCGATTAGAAGAGCTTCTTTCATCCAAGCAGTAGTTGGATATTTTAGTATGCCTTCCAACGCATCACTCGAACGATATTATGAATTTTCCAGACTAAACTTTGAAAAGTTTCCAAGACAGTATTTTTAGCATAAATGATTAAGTTATGATCTTATGTTAATGGAACCCCTTCACGTTAGAAAGACGACCAAATCCTTGAGGAAGAAATTCCAAGATAGGGGTTGTCACACGTATGAAGTTCCGAGTTAGGAAACTGATTACGAAATGCCATAAACCTTGAGGACGAGTCCAAAAAGGGGCCATTATGCAGAGTAAAAGGGTTCTAGTAGCATAGGATCAAGTTTGAAGAGAGAAACTATATTCCAGAAAGAGTATTAAAGTATAATACGATATGTTTTCCAAGAGTGGAAACGATTTTTCAGTAAGTTTTTCAAGCAAGAACAAGCAGTATGAGTTATGCTTTCAAAGTGTGATGAGTTATTTGATATACTTGTCCAACTTTTTATGTAAACAGTTCCTGTGATGCAGTAGGAAAGGACAGTATGTTAGTATGACAGTATGCAGTAAGATAAGTATGATCAATATGATAAGTAAGCAAGTTCAGCAGTATGATAGTATGTATGTTAAGCATGATAGTATGTAAGCCAGTAAGCATGATAAGCATGATAAGTATGAAGATATGAAAGTAAGATTATGGTTCAGTATAAGAGATACAATCCCATTAAATGTTAAAATGGGAACATGAACGAACCATTATGGATTTTCTAGTGTATTTTTGAAGAAAAGTCACCTAGAAGTATTAGAATTTTCGATGACGAAAATTTTATAAGGAGGGTAGAATGTGATACCTAGAATTTCATGTTGCCATTTTCCTTCTAAAAGAGGAATTATGAGCATATGTTGAGATGTTTACGAAAAAACTCAGTTAAGAGTTTTTCACACGTTTTACGAAATCTTATGGCTCAATAAGACTCAGAATAGATTTTTAAGGATATAAAACGCCCTTTCAGGTCGAAAAGGACGAATTAGGACACAGTTCTGAAAAAGTCAAAGTTTGACCGAAAAAGTCAACTTTGACCAAGAAAGTCAAAGTTTGACCAAGAGTGGTCAACAGTTGACTTGACAGTGAAAAATGATGCAGTATGAGAAAATACTGCAAAATATATCAGTATGGGCGGGATAGCCCAAGCAGATAGTAGAGCCACCCTAGAAATCAAGCATCCCTAGCATTAGTCAAGGGCCAGAGGGCCAGATTTAGTCAACAAGTCACCCAAAAGGACCCGGTCAAAGTCAGGGGCATAAATGTCAACATTTTCACTTTTGGGGCAAAAGTGTAAATTTTGAAAAATATGTGAAGTAAGCAAAGTGACGTAATTAGATGATGTCACAATAAGGTAATGACTTGCCTTGCAAGAAGAAATTAAGGACCGGCCACTTTTGGGGATGAAAATACAAGGATTTTGTCTTTCGGGGCAAAAACATAAATTTAGAAAATATGTGATTCAAGTATGAGAGAATCACATAAAATCATGAAAAGGATGATATTTGCTTGAAAAGCAAGCATTATGGCCAATTATGAAGTTTAAGGGCATAAATGCAAAAATTTTCACTTTTGGGGCAAAAGTGTAAATTTTAGAAATTTGACGATATGAGCATATGAAGTCACCGAGATGATGACATCATAAAATAAGTTGGGTGTGTTGATTTAGAGGACAATCGGACACCTAGAGGGCATTTTTGCAAGAATTTCCATTTTTGGGGGCAAAAGTGCAATTTTAAAAAATTGTGAGGTAAGCCATGAGCTAAGCAAAGTGACATCAGCCATGACATCACTCCAACCCAGCTGTTGCTGATCAGATTACAGCCAGCCACCTTGGGGAGAAAGTTAAGAAAATTGGAAAGTTTAGGGGTGAAAATGTAATTTTTCAAAAGTTGAAAAATGCCTATAAATAGACCCATTTGGACAGATTTTTGGTGCAGAAAAAATTGAAGAAAAGCAGCCAAATTATGGCCAAATTTCTTCAGAAAATCCGTGAGCCAAAGAGGGAGAGATAAGTTAAGCCAAAAAAAATTGGAAAATCACATGTTATCCACCTTAGGGTGTGCTCGGTTTTGGAGCATGAAGCAAGCGTGAAATCTGGAATTTTTCTCCAGAAATATGGGCAGCAGCCGTGGGAAGAGAGGAGAGAAAAGTGAAGAAAAATTTCGGGGCCAAACCCAAGGTGTGGCCGAGCATGGAGAAGAAGAAATCAACCATGAGCCATGAGAAATTTTGTGCCTAGGATGGGAGCAAGGTTTCGGCCTTGGTGTGCAGAAATTTGGTGAAGAAATTTCATGGGTCTTAGGGGCAGCAAGGGTGTCGGTTTTGGCTGCAAGGAGTCACTAAAGATGGTGAAAAATTTTGGTATCTTGATTGACCCAAAACCGTGTGCAGTGGCAGCCAAAGGGGGACAGGATTTTCAGTCCACAAATCCTAGCCAAACCCATGGGTAAGTCAAGGTAAACCCTTGAATTTTTAGTAGAATTTCGATGCAAAGTTGATGGATAATTATGTGCATGTTTGTATGTTGCATGGCTGGAAATTGGAACCCATTTGGTTGGAGGATTTCGGCTGCAAAGGGGCAGCCAAGGCAGCCAAGGAGTTCGGCTTCCAATAGGTGAACCAACTCCGAAAATTTTCAAGAGGTAAAGCCCTAACCCTAAAGCTTTTGGTTCAAGCTTTAAATTGGGAGATTTATGATGTATTTTCAAGCACGAAATTGTATGGGCTTAAGCTCAGAATTTTATGTGATGCCTAGGCTAGGAATGTGATGCTTGATTAGGGTGATTAGCAAGTTAGATTAGCTATGCATGGTTTATGTTTATGTGCTATGGTTTTATGATTGCATGAATGCTTTGTTTGCATGAAAATTTGGTTAGTATGGTCCCTGCCCTAGATGCAGCCGTGTGTGGCATAAGTGCTAGGGTGTTAGACCTAGCTTCGGTGTCGCATTAATGATTTAAATCCATGTTATGCAACCTTAGAACACATGCAAACCTAGGGCTTAGTAGTTCCGGATTTGGTTTGCATGGCCACGAGGGGATGACATGTCAACACATGTGGGACGTTAGTTAACGTGCATGTTATTCATTTAGGCTATCGAGTGATCGGTTGAGTTAGGTTCCGAAGTAGGAGACGTAAAATCAAGTAACACGAAAAATTGGCAGGTTCGGACTAAGTCTGTCCAGTTTTCGTAAACGAAAAATAACAGGCCCTTAGAGGCCGAATTTTGGAAAACGTAAAACACGAAAGTTGTTCAGAACAACTTTTCCTAGGGGGCATCGTGGGTCGTTTTCCAAAATAAGGCTCCAATGGCCTTCAAAAATGCCAAAACCCGTGACCAAATCTTTTAAGTCCCCAGACCCAGTTTCAGGGGTCAGCCAGTTTCAACTCAAAACTGGTAAGATTCTAGGCCGAATTAGGAATTTTGTAAAACACGAAAGTTTTAGCATTTTCGAGAGCTAGAACTTTCATGAAGAAAAATTTTTTAAATTACGCACCGATTTTAAAACAAAAATTGTTTTATGAAGGGTGCTCAAGGAATCCGAAATTCCTGCACCGCAAGTTTTACAAGTGTTGTTAGAAAAATGGTTTTTCAACCTTAAACGAGTGTTTTGACTCGGACAAATCGTTCCAAGGACGGTTTTCAACCTAAAATGATTTTACGAAGCATAAATCCATGAGTTTGGATTTTATGAATTAAGTTAAGAATTTTTACACAAAAAGTGAAATTTTGGGATTTATTCCCTAAGTTTTTCCAAGTATGGAAAAGTGATTTTTTTTCAAGCAAAGTTATAGCCAACGTTTAGTTTACGAATGGTGACCGGGAGTTATGCCCGAGTTACCGGGTCAAGCCCGAGACCCAAAAGGTTGACCATAGAGGGTTGACCATAGTTGACCGTAGTTGACCAAAGTTAACCTTAGTTGATTTCGGTTAACTAATAGTATGGGTTTAGTTTATCCTTAAGGGTTATCCAAAGTAACCCCAAGGGATACAGTTTAAACTCAACTAAAGGGTTATCAGAAATAACCCGATAGTTCAGATTTAGATGAGCAACCCTTAAAGGTTTTGTATGGCTTAGTACGCCAGGTTACCAAGAGTAACCCAGTTAGACGTTTTGCACAAAAAGGGACATACAACCAAGATCATGTAAACATGTTGGTTAGATTACCGGCATTTTCTCGAGTTTAAGTAGAGCATGTCCTTGTCAAGCAGGCAGAACCTGCAGCTGTGCCAGAAGTGGAACAGCATTAGATGAGACAGTTAAGCAAGAACGTAGGACGGAAGGTAAGTACAATTCCGCCTACAGCGTGAACACATGTTTGTTTGCATATGATGTGTTTAAGAAATCATGAATGGGATTTCATGATTTATGATATTCAGTATGCAGTATGTTTATGTGTTAAGTCATGCAGTATGTTTCATGATAAGTATGCAGTATGTTATATGTTATGTTATGCAGTAAGTATGCCATGTAAGTTCATGTTCAGTATGCAGTATGTTTCATGTTAGGCTATGCAGTATGTATGTTAAGTTATGCAGTAAGTTCATGTTATGCAATATGTTGATATGTTAAGATTCAGTATGTCATCCACGTTAAGTGATAAGTTAGTATGTATAGCATGTTATGTTTTATGCTAGATTTGTGGCATCACGAAGCATGTCCACTAAAAATAAGTCACATGGTAAGCAAGAGTTAAGTCAAGTAAGACATGTGGTGTGGTACTAGCTTGCCTCCGTGGTAAGTTTAAACGGCATGTTCCATAGTTTGACTTGATATGGAAGGACTGCCTCCACTATTTCATGTTAAACTGTGTGTTTCATGGTTTAAGTTGGTTTGGACGGACCGCCTTCAATCACTCCATGGTTATGTATCTAAGTACATACACATATGTTATAGTAGTAAGATAAGATCAGTAAAGAGACCATAATTGATTTTATAATAAATCATAATTGGTTCACGTTTTCGTGCATCTAGTTGCATGCGGATAGGATGTTGTGCTTACTGAGCTTTTTAGCTCATTACTTACGTTCATGCTGTAGGTAAGCTACCTACCGGCGATACATGATACAAGCTGTGGAGAGATGGCGCAGCAGATTGTGAAACGTGGGAATGGACTACTACGGGCTTTCCGAAATTAGTTTAAAATGAAAATATGTTTTCATTATGTTTTCAGTATATATGTTCAGTTTCAGTTTCAGTAAGTATGGTAAGCAAGTTGTCACGTGTTGTACCGGTCCACTGTAGGTCGGGTCTAGTCCACGATTCAGATTATGTATGTATGTATGGAACTTTCCTCATAGGTGAAAGCTCAGTACTCGAGTGAGTACATCAGAAAAAGTTAGAGTTTTATAAAAGAAAAGCAGTTTTGAGTTATGCTTTAATCAAGTTTAAAGTTTTATGATTTCCGCAAAAGAAGTTTTCTAGTCACGATTTTAGAAAAGAAAGAAAAAAAAAATTTACTCTAGCAATTGGGTAAAAAGGATTTTCAAGCAAGCAAGTAAGTAGTAATGTGACGAACCCAACCCCAAGTACGCGTGGTCAGACACCGCGTGGGCTTAAGGGAGGCTAGTGGGGTCGTGACAACTCTCTTGTAAATATATTTTAAAAAAATGATATTAAATAAATTTGTATGAGAAATCTGAGACGACACATGAAAAAAATAATAATAGTAAATAAATAAATAAGAGAGAGAGAGAGAGAGAGAGAGTTTCTAAGAAAGAGAAAAAAAGAGATTAAAATGGAGCCTCAATTTAGCATTAACCTCAAATGGGAAAATTGACACCAAAATATCTTAAATGCCCAACGTCAGTAAACAGTTATCTTTAAATTAAAGGCTGCCCTTATATCTCTCCCGAAAACAGCTCAACCTTTTACAACCCAAATAATAGAAAAATACAAAAAATTAAAATTAAAATTAAAGTAAAATTAACCTCCCAAATCCAATCTCTGTAATGCAAACCAGGCAAATTAATCTCGATGTCCACTTCACCAACGGTAATTTTTTTTTTTTTTTAATTCTTCTTCAAACAAAAAGAAAAAGAAAAAAAATAACGAAAACAAAAACTAAACCAAGGGAGCGCAGATATCATCGGATCATCATGTAACAACCAATACGTACTTGCATTCTCAAGGAGAGCAACGGCACTTTGAAATTTTCCGTCGTTTTGCATAGTTCTGTCGTCGTCTTATGCTAATGGGCGTGCGCGTGACCAGGCTTCTGCGCGCACCAACCCGACAAGCATTCAACATAGCGACGTCATTGATCTTATTCCTCATCTTAACATGTTCGGTCATGTCATCGTCCGGCGCACCGGACACCGTCGTCGATGCCCTCATGCGGTTCAAGAACTCACTGTCCAACAGCGAGTCCCTCTCGAATTGGAACCCCGACACCACCCCATGTGACGGAAATAGGGCGAATTGGATAGGCGTGCTTTGCTTCCACGGCGATGTCCGAGGCCTGCAGCTCGAGAACATGGGGCTGAAGGGCGTCGCCGACATCACGTCACTTGCCTTGATACCTAATTTTCGGACGCTCAGCTTCATGAACAACACGTTGATCGGTCCAATCCCTGACCTCAAGCGGCTGAGCAGATTGAGATCCGTCTACTTATCGTACAACCATTTCTCGGGGGCGATCCCGGACGACTGTTTCTCGGGCATGCGGTTTCTGAAGAAGGTTTTGCTTTCGAACAACGAGTTCGACGGGAATATTCCGTCGTCGCTCGTCGGTTTGCCTAAACTTGTTGTGTTGAAGCTTGACGGGAACAAGTTTTACGGAAGAATACCGTCTTTTGGGCAGCAGAGTTTGAAGAGAATAAATGTGTCGAACAATGAATTGGAGGGTTCTATTCCGGATAGCCTAAGCAAGATGGATTTAAGTGCCTTTTCAGGTAAACTAAATTTATGCACACACGCACACACACATACATACATATTCCAAACTGTATATCGTGCATGATTTAACTCGATCTATTGTATTGGAAAATTGAGATTTGGAATGAAAGACGTTAAAATAGATAAAATACATTTAATCTGTCATCGTTTTAAATCTAAATTGCCGACACTTGCATGATATTATGCATGGATTATATATATTATGGTAAATTCTTCAGATTGTGTCTTTCACAGTAGAATCTGTGTTATGTATTACACCATGTTGTTTAATGCTATCCAACCACAAAAATTTGTGTACGAGAAATACAAATTCAATGTCGTCCATGGAGAATTAAC
Organism: Ficus microcarpa; assembly: GCA_025413485.1. Lineage (NCBI taxonomy): Eukaryota > Viridiplantae > Streptophyta > Magnoliopsida > Rosales > Moraceae > Ficus > Ficus microcarpa. The sequence goes on from CM046385.1 coordinate 21,669,146, forward strand.
GTTTTATTCAAGATTAGTCATTCTATTGCAATAATAAATAGATCTCAAAGTTGGCATATTTAATTTTGAAATCGTATACATGCAACTAGAACTAATGTAGGTATAATCTGATCAGAATATATGGTGGGTTAAAATGACGGGTTATCAAACTTAAAAATTGAACAAACAGCGTGTATATTTCAATCACCTTGATCAAGAGTACACTTAGAGCATCTCCAATATAATACTAATTAATTGATATGTCAATGATAAATTTTTTCATTTAGGTGGAAAAAATACTCTACAATAAAATGTTATCTTTGATACTAAATCTTATGCATAGCCAACGTCAAATTTATTAGTTGTTGGCTTAACTTCATGTAATCATTAAGATACTTTCATTTTAATATTATTTAAGTCTTCAAAGTCCACTTGTACGAGCTTGACAGGATGATAATGATATTACACAATAAAAATATATTATTAAAAATAACATTATTTGTTGAAACACAATGTAAGATATATAATATTATTTTTTACACTTTTTTCTATAATAAATAAAGCATTGACATTGATACATGCAATGAAGATGATCCTATTATAACATTTTATATTGCATGTAAATTTTCTTGAATTTGGTTCATTAACTAATTGGAATGTACGTAACATATGCAGGCAACAAAAAACTTTGTGGGCCTCCTCTTGAATCATGCAGCCCCTATACCATTAACATCTTCTCAAACAGTACTACTATAAACAACTCCGAGAAGGGTTCATGGGAAATTAAAATTGTACTAATAGGGTTGCTAGTAGCCCTCATAGTAGCCATTCTTGCTGCAGCTTTCATCGTAGCTAGATCAAGAAGGCGAGCTTCACAATTAGATCGGAGTTCGACATTGAATGATCATCATATTAACACCTTGACAACGTCCTACGCACTCATGCACAACCATCAAGCCGAGCTAAGCTTGCAAGAAGCCACTCCGAACCCGAAGAAGTCATCAGGTGAAGGTAAGTTGTCACTTTTGAGGGACGACAGACCGAAGTTTGATTTGCATGATTTGCTACGAGCATCGGCAGAGATCTTAGGCAGCGGGACGTTTGGGTCTTCATACAAGGCCAATATATTGTGTGATGCCTTGGTTGTGAAGAGGTATAAGCAGTTGAACGGCTTGGGAAGAGAAGAGTTTCATGAGCACATGAGGAGGTTGGGAAGATTGGAACACCCAAATTTGCTGCCCCTTGTGGCTTATTACTATAGGAGAGAAGAGAAGCTCTTGGTTTATGACTATGTGGACAATGGAAGCTTGGCCTTTCATCTTCATGGTAAGTACTTAAAAGAATATTTAAATACTTTCTTGTTCAATCTGATGATGAATATTAAAGGGCATTTGGTTCACTAGTTTAAACTAAACCATTTCAACTTATTTTTGTCGTTTTTTGAAAGGCCAACAAAAATTTTAATTAGTTCTTAAAAAATCAAACAATAATAAACCAACAAACTCAACTCCAACTGATGCACCAAACATAAACTTAGTGTTAGTGATTCAAACCAAAGGTCTAAAAATAGCCGTAGAAAAAGTGAATGTATCCATATGTATGTGTGTGTGTGTGTGTGTGGCACTTTCTTTACTTTATGTAGGTAAGTAATATCAGAGACATATACTATCTTCTTCTAAGATGCCGAACTACAGGTTAGAATTGAGCTATTCAATAAGAGTTTCCAGCACTTTTAATCTCTGAACTACGAGTATTGTGATATTTTGGTCCCTAAATTTTTTTTCTCACATATTACTACATGAACTATCTCCCTTTTTTTTTTTTTTTTTTTTAACAGTTTTAGTTCCAAATACTGATATTGACAATTAATTTATGAAATTTCATGAAGATATATAATCACATGCCTCTCTCATTATAAATGAGAAGTTTACAAAAGTGTGACATGAAGTGCAAAAAAATATAGTTTTCAAGGGATTTAAACTATAACCAATACAAATATTTCAGCAAAGATAGGCACATTATCAAAACTGTCCAAAAGAAAAAAGAGGAAAAGAAAACAAAAGTTCAAAAAGTACCTTGCTGAAAAAAAACGAAGTTGAGGTAACCTAACATATGTGCATGATTTACATTTTATTCTTCAACTTCGTGAATATATTTGAATCACCATAATCATCATCATCATGATTATAGTTTAATTTTCTGCCAAATCTATTTTGTGGCGATGGATCAGGAAATCGCAACGTGGACCAGCCGGCACTAGACTGGCCAACCCGCTTAAGAATCATCAAAGGAATAGCCAAGGGCTTAACATACCTCTACAACGTCCTACCAAGCCTAGTAGTTCCCCACGGCCATCTCAAATCCTCCAACATCGTCCTCAACGACTCCTTCGAGCCACTCCTGACCGACTACGGCCTCCTCCCCGCGATCAACCTCGACCACGCACGGCACCTCATGATGGCCTACAAGTCCCCCGAGCACGCCAAGCTCGGCCGCATCACCAAGAAGACCGATGTCTGGAGCCTCGGAATTCTCATACTGGAAATCCTCACGGGCAAGTTCCCGGAGAATTACCTGACGCAGAGGTACGACCCCAACGCCGATCTGGCGAGCTGGGTTAACGAGATGATCAAGGAGAAGAAGACGAGCCAGGTGTTCGACGACCAGATGGGCGGCGTCAAGAACAGCAAGGGGGAGATGCTGAAGCTCTTAAAGGTTGGAGTGAGTTGTTGTGAGGAGGATGTGGAGAGGAGATTGGATTTGGGTGAGGCTGTTGAGAAGATTGAGAAATTGAATCATGATGAGAGAGAAAGTAATAATAGTACTATTATTGATGGGGAGTTTTTTCAAGGTATTGTTAATGGAGAAGATCAAGAAGGTTATATTTCAAGAGTTATGTGATTGAAAAGATTAATATTCAACTTGCTCTTGAACCTGGGATATTATTTAATCCTCTTAGTATGGAATCTCGTTTTTGTTTTTGTTTTTGTTCTGTAGTATGCTAATTTGGGTTTGTAGTATATATAGGCGGTTGTCGGATTCAAATCTTGTCTTTCTTATGTAAAGAAAATTTAATGGGTACTAGTTATAATACAACAAGTTAAACCTGCAATTTGTACTCTATCCGTGCTCATACCTTCAAATAAATTAATGATTCTTAATTAATGATAAATTAATTATAATCTTTAATTATTGAGTATGGGCACAATGAAGTTATATATATATATATATATATATATATATAATTGACGCATAGTTAAATTTTATGTTAGCAAAGGTGGCTCTCTGACTCGAATCTTGTCTTCTTCTGTAAAATATTATAAAAAGGATTTCTATCATTTAAAAAAAAAAAAAAAATAGTCCTTCATAGTTTTTTTTCCGCTTAATTTTTTCATTCTAGTACTTTTTTCATATTGGTCTATTTTTTATTTAAGTTATTTTCTCTTTTTATAGTCTTTGTTTTATGTGTCCTTTTTTTTTTCTTTTAAATAATTTCCAGTTCCTTGGTTCATTTTTTCTTTTTTGTTTTTCGGTTTTTTTGACCATATTGCTCTAATTTTGTCGTTTTAGTCCTATTTTAGACGCCTGATAATAATAACAATAGCAAGTGTTTTTTTTTTTTTTTTGGATGAATAATAATAGCAAGTGTCGAAGGTATTTAGCACAATAATGATGATGATGATGATGATAAAAACAATAATAATAATAATAATAATTTAACAACATAAACAACAACAATAATAACAAATGATGAAATATAACCGTTGCTAAAAATTTTAATGACTAATCATATCTAATGAATCCGTTTGAATTTTTTTACCAAAAAAAAAAAAGAGAGAGAGAGAGAGAGAGAATCAATTTGAATTTGAGTCGTTTCATAAGAAAACGTTTTCATTTCTAATAATTTATTTTCATATAAAAAAATAAATATATTACAATAATAAATTTGGACTTAGATCTCCTTTTTATTTTTTTTTTTATTTTTTTTTTCGTGTCTAAAAGTTTCTAAACGTCATTTGAAAATTTTAACATTCTGTGTAACTTTTTTTTTAATGCTTTAACATTTAACTTGATTAAAGTATGTGATATAATTTGATTGTTATTTAAGACATAACGTATTAGATTTGGTGGTCTAAATCCCAAAGTTTCAGAATGTTAGACAAAACATAAATATATTGTCCTATATTGCTAAATGACCTTTTTTTCTGACAAGAGCTACATGCCTCTCTACTAGTTGTTTTTTGCTGCAAGACTCTTAACAATTTTGGAGGATCAGACTTTAAGGCTTCGTTTGATTGGAGGGATGGAGAGGAAGAAGGATAGTGTAGGTTGGAGGGATGGAGATTAGGAAGGATGGAGAGAATAATAGCTTTCTTTCATATAATTGTTTGGTAAAATCTGAGGGAGAGATAACATCCATTCTTTTGTTTGGTATCAAAAAGAGAAATGAAAGGATGGATGAATTTTCAATTCTAAATTAATATATTGCCCATATTGATTATTTATAGTTTTTTTTTTTTTTTTACATATTTTTTCAAATACCTTTTATACATACACAGACCACATAGCATTTTTTTAAGGGGCACATAACATAATTTTAAGGCAATATAGAAGAAAAAAAAAGTTTTATTTACAATTTTTAACATTAATTGAAAGTAAACGAATCATATCCATGTAATATCACATAATCTATTTATATTTTTAATTCCAATCATAATCATAATCATAATCTATAATTTTTTAGAAACATACAGCAAAAATAAAAATTGTTCAAGCGAAAAATAAACAGCAAAGGAACAAAACAAAAAAACTGAAAGGAAAAAATTGAAAAAAAAAAAAAGGTAAAAAAGTTTTTCTTTTTCTTTTTTTTCCCCGAATAATCAACTTTTATTTCAAAGCCCAAAACAATTCTCAATATTTGTTACTCTGTAGAGGAAAACGTACCAGGGAGCAAGATAGAAATTCATTAGCTTTTGGGTATTATATCATTGTACAGCTTAGGAAAAAAAAAAAAAACTGATAAAGTATCAATTTGATGGCAAAATGGGTTTTGAGGCCTAAAATTCCCTCCAGTTTTGTTCTTCCCTCCTGATCCGTCCAACAAGGGAAGGATGCATAGTGGTGAACCAGGGAGGAGAGCTCTTCCTCCCGCATCTCCTATCCCTCCCATCTCCTTCCAACCAAACACATGGTTTAACTCTTCCCTCCACTCCTCTCCATCCATCCACCAATCCCTCCAACCAAACACACTCTAAACATGAAGCTTTTTGTTCGACCGCCAAATTTATTAAAAAGAAATTAAGTAGGTCTAGAGACAATTAATCAAGTTAATAACTTACTTTTAACAACTACATAAATCTATCATTTCGAGGCTTATGTTTCCAACTTAAGTTGAATTTCATTGCACTAATATTAAGCCTGGGAGTGAAGCCATGAAACAAGCTGGATCGACAACGCTTGTTGTACTGGCTTTCATGTTCATGATATTGTTGTTTATGATTGAAAATGCAAAGGCCAAACAACCTCACGACTCTCCACTTCTCCGTCTCCAGCTCTCTTCTGACAGGTACCACTCTTTCAAGAAGAGATTTTTCCGTGGTGATCCTAAAGAATATTGCTCCAAAAATTGCCCATCTTCATTTCATTAGATAGCAAGTGGTATTCTATGTGGTAACCTATATACGAACCACGCCAACTATGTAACAAAACCCGTATTCGAAAAGGTCTCTAAGATCGTTTTTACGAACAGATTCGAATGAAATGAACTGCGACCCATTACTTATGAGAGGTAAGAACCTTAGTAAGGTGATGACGCCACAATCAACTATGGAAGGGTTGCTTGATAAGTCATTGATAAATGCCATAGAAAATCCCAATAAGTTCGAATAGTTATTCAAAAAACCAAAGAGAAATAATTCTCACAATTTTCTAATTAATGATATGATTTTTTTACATTCCCTGGACGTCTTTTTAATAGTTGCACATTACCAAAAAAAAAAAAAAAGGTTCCTAAAATAGCTAAAGAAGGCTAAAAATCCGGACTAAAAATAAAGGAAACAATCCCCTTAGTTGGCTGATTTCCACGCCTAAGAAAAAGAAAGTCAAAGTCAAAGGCCTAATTAAACAAAATAAAGGAAACAAATAGCCCCCTTATTTGAGTGATTACACACAACTAAGAAAAGGAAAGTAAAAGTCAAAAGATTAAACTAATAAAAGGGAAACAAATATACAATCAGGCCATAGAATATTCTTACATCCCAATTCAACTTGCTAAAATTAAGCTTAGTCTTGATCGGATTCTTTTAGAACTTGAAACACGCATTTGTTGGTTTGATTGTCACCTGCAATTCCCTCAATGAGCCTCCATACAATAGCTTGAGGTCAAGTTGCCTGAATCAGCCCAATAAGTGCATCTTTGAATTTCTTCGTGCGAGCTCTCGTAACCGGACCAATAGGAACTTGAATTGGATCTGAACATGTCTCATCCCACGTGCTCTTGCTTGTGCCACCGAAGTCCTCATCATTCGCCTTCTTTTGAGAAGGATTTGTCCTCAAATCGTCGCCTGCATCAAAAGGACTTAGATCAGAAACATTAAAGGTGGCACTTACACCATAATCACCTGGCAAGTCTAACTTGTATGCATTATCATTGATCCTTTCAAGAATTTGAAAAGGACCATCCCCTCTAGGCAACAGCTTGGATTTCCTTTGTTCCAGAAACCGTTCCTTATGTAAGTGCAACCACACCCAATCGCCGAGCTCAAAGACGAGCTCGTGATGCCCTTTATTGGCTTGTTTAGCATATTGCTTGGTCCTTCGCTCGATGTTGAGTCTTGTCTTCTCGTGTACTTGCTTAACAAGTTCAGCTTTTCTTTTTCCATCTAAATTCACATGCGCAGACAAAGGTAATGATATCAAATCCAAAGGAGTTAAAGGATTAAAATCATAAACAATTTCAAACGGTGAAAATTGAGTAATAAAATGCACAGATCGATTATAAGCAAACTCAATATGTGGTAAACATTCCTCCCAAGTTTTGATGTTCTTTTTAATGATAGCCAGCAACAAGGTAGACAAGGTCTTATTGACAGCTTTTGTTTGACGATCGGTTTAAGGGTGACAAGTAGTCGAAAACAACTTAGTCCCTAACTTAGCCCACAAAGTCTTCCAAAAGTAACTTAAGAACTTGGCGTCCCTATCAGAAACAATTGTCCTAGGCATACCATGAAATGTCACAATTTCCCTAAAAAACAAATTAGCAACATTGGAAGCATCATCTGTCTTGTGGCATGGAATAAAATGTGTCATCTTGGAAAACCTATCCATGACCACAAATACCGAATCCCTTCCCCATTTAGACTTAGGCAAACCTAACACAAAATCCATTGGGATATCAGTCCAAGGTTTACCAGGTATTGGCAAACGAGTGTATAAACCGTGAGGCTACATTCTTGATTTAGCCTGCCTACAAGTTACACATCTACCATAAAGCCTCTCAATATCTCGTTTCATATGTGGCCAATAGAAATGTTCCTACAGCACCGCCAAAGTCTTCACCACTCCAAAATGTTCCATCAATCCTCCTTCATGGGATTCTCTCACAAGCAAATCTCTTAATGAACAATTAGGCACACATAATTTATTCTCCCGAAACAAGTATCCCTCATGCCTAAAGTACTTACCACTAGCAAATCTCTCACAAGCTTGATACTTAGCACTAAAGTCACAGTCATCAGCATATAACTCCTTAATATGTTCAAAACCCAGCAGTTTAGCATCAAGAGTTGAGATTAAGGCATACCTGAGAGAAAGCACATCTGTAACGTCGTTTTCCTTACCTAGCTTGTAGTGAATGACATACGGAAATGTCTCTATGAATTCCACCCAACGAGCATGCCTTTTGTTTAGCTTGTGTTGGCCTTTCAAGTGCTTCAGGGACTCATGATTGGTGTGAATCACGAACTCCTTAGGCCATAGGTAGTGCTGCCACGTCTCTAACGCCCAAACCAATGCATACAATGCTTTATCATAAGTTGGGTAATTAAAAGTTACCCTATTCAGTTTCTCACTGAAATATGCTATTGGTCGCCCTTCCTACATCAAAACGGCACCAATTCCAACTCCTGAAGCATTACATTCAATCTCAAAAGTTTTGAAAAAATTAGGTAAAGATAACAATGGAACATTAGTCAACTTCTTCGTGATTAACTAGAATGCCTTTTCTTGCTCCTCTCCTCATCTAAACCCAATATTTTTCTTGATCACTTCAGTCAATAGTGCGGTTATAGTATTGAAATCTTTCACAAACTACTGGTTAAAACTAGCAAGTCCATGAAAACTCCGTACGTTACCCACACTAGTTGGATTCGGTCACTTCTGGATGGCTCACACCTTTTCTTTATCAACCTGTATACCTTCAGCATTAACAACAAAACCAAGAAACACAAGCTTATCTGTGCAAAAGGTACACTTCTTGAGGTTATCATACAACTTTTCTTTTCTAAGTACATTCAAAATAGATTTTAAATGTACTACATATTGGTCCAAGTCTTTACTATAAATGAGTATATCATCAAAATACACAACAACAAACCTGCTAATAAATGCACGTAAAACATGGTTCATTAAACGCACAAATGTCTAGGCGCATTGGTTAATCCGAAAAGCATTACCAACCACTCATACAAACCTTGTTTTGTTTTGAAAGCCGTCTTCCACTCATCTCCTTCTTTCATGTGAATTTGATTATTATATCTGCTTTTCAAATCAATTTTTGAGAACATAGAAGCACCATACAATTCATCCAATATATCATCTAAATAAGGAATAGGATGGCAATACTTTACCGTAATATTGTTAATGGTTCTACAATCTACGCACATCCTCCATATCCCATCCTTCTTAGGCACGAGTAAGATCGAAACGGCGCATGGGCTCATACTTTCTCTCATATGTCCCTTTTTCATTAACTCACTAACCTGCCTTTGAAGCTCCTTTGTCTCCTTTGGATTGCTTCTATAAGCCAGTCCGTTTGGGATTGAAACACCTGGTACAAAATCAATCTAATGTTCTATTCCCTGAATTGGTGGCAAACCATCGGCACCTTGTCTGAAAATATATCATTGAATTCCTGCAACAGAGAAACAATAGAACTAAACAATGCAGGGTCAAGCTCATTAGTGTTTAAAAATGCCTCTTTGTACAAAAGTACAATCATTAGCTGATTTAAAAACATCGCCATTTTAATCTCACCGCCTCTCGCATAAAAGTTTCTTTTTCTCTCTGCTTTTCTTTCATTGGCTTGTTGTGAATTTTTTCCAGCCCTCTCAATTTTCTCTCCCTTGCTTTCTTTGCTTTCCTTTTTGTCAGCTTCTCTCATTGACCGAACTTTCTCTCTGCACTCTCACTCTTGATTTTTCTTCGCTCATTTTTTGTTTTCTCACTTTCTCTCTATAAGCTCACTTGGTCTTCATAGACCTGTTTTGATGTTAACGGAACAAGAGTGATCGTTCTTTGATTGTGAACCAATGAGCACTTGTTGGTGAAACCATCATGTTTAACTCGCCGATCAAATTGCCATGGTCTACCTAAGAACAAGTGCCCAGCTTGCATCACAACCACATCACACAAAACTTCATCTTCATATCTTCCAATGCGAAAAGAAATTAACACTTGTTTATTCACCTTTACCTTGCCACTATCATTTAACCATTGCAATTGATAAGGTCGAGGATGCTTACTTGTTGGCAGCCCTAACTTCTCAACATGGTTGTGCTAGCAACGTTAATATAACTTTCACCATCAATAATCACACTACATACCTTGTTTTAGACATGGCACCTAGTATGAAAGATGTTTCTCCATTGCTCGTCTTCATCTTCTTTGACTTGCACACTTAGAGCTCTTTTTGCAACTAACAATTCTCCTTGGGCAGCGTGCTCCTCATCGTTGGCATCCTCTAATGATGGCATAGAATCATTGTCCGAATCCTCGTCGATTTCGATCTCTTTATTGCCCCACATCACCATAGCTCGTTTGTTAGGACATTGGCTTGCTATGTAACCACATTTAAAACACCTAATATCTCGATTCCGAGTGGTGGAAGAATCAGATTTACCTTGATTCATATGTTTGGCTTTTTCTTGTTTTTGCTCGGTCTTTGGCTTGATGTTGGGTTGCTTCTCATCCTTCTTCCACTAGTTCATTTTCCAAGTAGATGTACTCAGGTTTTGGCTTGGATGCATGTTATTGCTCCTCTTCTTGAGTTGATTCTTAATTTTGATAGCCATGTGCACCATGTCTTCCAACTCCACATAATGTTGTAACTCAACGGCATTGTGAATTTCTCGGTTTAAGCTCACCAAAAACCTTGCCATTGTAGCCTCCCAATCCTCCTCTATATTTGCTCGAATCATCATGATCTCCATCTCTTTATAGTACTCCTCCACACTCCGGTTGCCTTGCTTAAGATTTTGTAGTTTGTTGTACAACTCCCGTTAGTAGTAAGATGGTACAAATCACTTCATCATCACAGTCTTCATTTCTTCCCATGACTCAATAGGTCGCTCTCTATTTCATCTCCTATTTATGACAAACTGATCTCACGAAGTAACAGCATAATCAGAAAATTCAATTATAGCTAGTTTTACATTCTTCGCCTCAAAATAGTTGTGGCAATCCAAGATGCACTCGATCTTTTTCTCCCATTCTAGGTATGCTTTGGGATCGAATTTGCCTTGAAATGATGGTATCTTCATTTTTATGCCACTCAAACTATCAATTTCCCGATTCCTAACTCCTCTATCCCGTCCAAATCTCCGGTGACTACCCGCTGAATCTCTTCCTTCATCAAACTCATCCCCATCAATCCCGTAATAGTCATCAACCTCTCCTCTAAACGGAACCCTCTCCCGCCTATGCGTATGAGGAACATTTTGTGGCTATTCTACACGTGTGTTTTCTATCCAATCTACCCTATCATGAAACTGTTCTAACTCTCCTCTTAACAAATGCCTCATCTCCCCTATCATCGCCTTCATGAGGAGTTTTGGATTTGTCTTCTTGTTGTTGTTTGACATATTTTTTTTTCCTTTTTTTTTTTTTTCAAAACAACGTAAGAGACAGTGCAAAGGACCTTACCACACTTCCTTACGTGTTTCATTCATGAAATGGTTCGCTCAATTTCACTCGTGTTTGCACTCAATAGTTTCGACTTTTGTCCACTCTAATGCTCTTGCCTCTGTTGCTTTTTTCCACTCGTTAATTCTCACTCAATTCTTATAAAACTAGTCAAATCAATTTCGAAACTTCCGTGACAATTCACAAACAGATTACCAAGGAGGCTCAAATTAGAAATAAGAATCAAACAAAAAAAAATTTTAAGGAAGGTTCGCTCGTTTTTTTTTTTTTTATTAACGGGCTTCTTTCTGTTTTCTTTTCTTTTCTTTTCTTTTTTGACTTTTGTTTTTTAATTAGAATTTTTTTTTTTAATTATCAGAAACTGAAATAAACTAGGATTCGAACAAAAAGAAAATTTAAAGGATAGGCAAACCTGAGACTACAACCGAAGCTCTAATACCAAATGATACGAACCACGCCAACTATTTGACGAAGCCCTTATTCGAAGAGGTCTTCAAGATTGTTTCTACGAACAGGTTCAAATGAAAGGAACCGCGACCCGTTACCTATAAGAGGTAAGAACCTTGGTATGTCATTGATGATGACGCCACAATCAACTATGGAAGGATTAATTAATAAGTCATTGGTGAACGTCACGGAAAATCTTGATAAGTTCGAATAGCTCTTCAAAGAACCAAAGAGAAAGAATTCTCACAATTTTCTGACTAATTATATGATTTTTTTACATTCCCTAGACATCCTTTTAATTGCTGCACATTACAAAGAAAAGTTTCTAAAATAGCTAAAGAATGCTAAAAATCTAGACTAAGAATAAAGAAAACAATCAGCCCCTTTAGTTAGCTAATTTCCACGCCTAAGAAAAGGAAAGTGAAAGCCAAAGGCCTAAACAAAATAAAGGAAACAATCAGCCCCCTTATTTAACTGATTACATACACCTAAGAAAAGGAAAGTAAAAGTCAAAGGACTAAACTAATAAAAGGAAAGTAAATATACAATCAGGCCATAGAATATTTCTAAACATCCCAATTTAACTTGCTAAAATTAAGCTTAGCCTTGACCGGATTCTTCTAGAACTTGAATCACACATTTGTTGTTCTGATTGTCACATGCAATTCCCTCAATGGGCCTCAATGCAATAGCTTGAGACCAAGTTGTCTGAATCAATCCAATAAGTGCATCTTTAAATTTCTTCGCATGAGTTCTCGTAATCTAACCAATGGGAACTTAAATTGGATCTGAATATGTCTCATTTCACGTGCTCTTGCTTGTGCTACCGAAGCCCTCATCAACCTACCATCGATCAAAAGCTCCGATCTATCGACATTAATGATTCATGTCAGCAATTGCAACAAATAGAATTTAACAGCTAAACTTCCATCTGATCTGCTGCCGATTGGAGGGGAAAAGAAAAGAGAAAAAAAATGGGAAAGGAAGAAAGGCGGCTGGGGGCAAACAAATGGAGCATGGCTCTGTTTTCGAGGAGGCCCTCTGCATAAAAATAAAATAATAAAAAAATAAAAATAAAAAGATGCACAGAGAGAGAAAAAGAGTGAGGAAGAAGAGAGAGAAAAAGAAAAAAGAAATATGTATGATTTATGTGTTTTGATCTCTTTTTTTTGGTTTTAGGTTTTTGATTTCTACAAATTTTAAAAATAGAGCATCTCGAAGCAACAAGAGCAGAGGAAGAAGTAGAAGATCTTGGAGATTTGCACTACAAGAATTTGAATTTTCAGCGACCAGACTTTCCGCGACCAAAAAAAATTTGGTCTCTGAAGAGAAGTTTCGGAGACCAAAATTTGGTCCCAGAAGGACAAAATATTCAGCGATCAAAATTTTGGTTCCGGTAGGTCATCTTCAGGGACCAAATTAATTTGGTCCCCGAAACTCGCCTCCGGCCACACCAAACCGCGACCAAAATTCATTTGGTGGCGGAAGGGAGTTTTCGGGGACCAAAATTTTGGTCCCCGTAGGTGACATTCAGGGACCAAATTAATTTGGTCCCCGAAACTCGCCTCCGGCCACACCAAACCGCGACCAAAATTTATTTGGTGGCGGGAGGGAGTTTTCGGGGACCAAAATTTTGGTCCCCATAGGTGACCTTCAGGGACCAAATTAATTTGGTCCCCAAAACTCGCCTCCGGCCACACCAAACCGCGACCAAAATTCATTTGGTGGCGGAAGGGAGTTTTTGGGGACCAAAATTTTAATCCCCGTAGGTGACCTTTAGGGACCAAATTAATTTGGTCCCCGAAACTCGCCTCCGCCACACCAAACCGCGACCAAAATTCATTTGGTGGCAGAAGGGAGTTTTCGGGGACCAAAATTTTGGTCCCCGTAGGTGACATTTTGGGACCAAATTAATTTGCTCCCTGAATTTCTTTTTTTTTTTTTTTTTTAATTTTGTTGACATGTTTATAATATTTTTCACAATTATTAATGCTGGAAACATAAGAAAAATCATAAAGGCAATAATTAAAAAAATAAAAAATAATAAAAAATAAAAAGAACTGTTTGGTTCATAATTGTTATGCTTTTGAAAAAAAAAAGAAAAAACTACTTTACTTCCCCTAGCTAGAAGTAAAAATTAAGAAATCTAGTTTCTCAAAATAGCTGTAACCATGCACTTATGTTTGCGAAAAATACTGCTGTGTGTGTGTGTGTGTGTATTTTCCCCCATCAAATATACTAATTGTACTGGTTTATGTTCAAAACACATTCAAGGAATACAAAAACAATCACAAACACCCTAAACTTCTTGCAATCCGCCGTGCAAGGAATTGGAAGGACACATCAAGAATGTAGAGTGAAAACGAGAGAAAGGAAGTGAAAACGCGAGACATTTTCAAGTAAAAACCGTGCAATTCGCAATTCAATAGGAAATTATAACAAACTTTTAGGGGGTGTTTGGTATGTTAGTTTGAGTTGAAATATTTTAGTTGTAATAGTAAATTTTTTTGAATTTTCAGAAAAGACAAAAAACTTTTTGGGAAAAAGACAAAAACTTTTTAGAAAAAAGACAAAAAAAAGTTTGAAATGAGTTTGAGATGAATCGTTTACCAAACTCACCCTTATTCTTTGTTCTTGTTTCTTATCATTGGAACTTACTTGGCTTGTGACAATTACCAAAAGTATCGCAAATAGCGGAGCGAGAAGCAAGGAATGGTTCTCTTGAAACCTGCCATGAAGTATACAAAATGAGCATGAAAAATGTTTCAAAAGCCTATTGAGATGACAGCTTTTGAGACAGAAAAATGAGATAACAAATCTAGACTTATTTTTAGGTATTACAATTCAGATTATAAAGACATAGGGGGTATATTTAAGAATAGTACTTTTGGTGTTGATTGATAGAGAATTATTATAAATGAATTAGCATTAACCAGTAGTTAACATTAGTGATTTATGTAATTACTTTGGATTAGTTATGATGAAATGGGATGCTATATCGTTTTAATTATATGATTGTTTCATCTTTATTTTTTAATCAACATCTTCTCAACCAACTTTTCTTTTTTCCAGCCCACCAACAAAGTCTTCTTATAACCCCCATATATATGTGTCCTATACGTATAACTTTACAATTGTGCGTTGTTGTTTGACGGGTTATATATAGAAGAAAAGAAACACAGAAAGTAAGATGAAAAAATCTGCTAACTAATCCAAATGAACGATGCTCAGAAGTACCTACAAGCTTTAACCACACTACATCAAATCTCAATAATTGATTAACATACTAATAAAAAGCCTCTGTCTCGCAATATGTATCTTAGCGTAACGTTTTAAATTTTCTATCTTATAAATAAATGTACTATTCACGAGATCAACACTTTTATTAATCTTTTATTACTTGTGTGGCCACGTATACTTGTGTTCAATTAAAATTAAGAAAAACTTAATATTACTCTACTAAATAGATACAATAATTACACGTACATAGGTGCACACCAAATTATTTTTCACCAAATTATTTTTCTCACTAAGATTAGATATATCACCTCACAATTGAGGAATAATGTGAGTCTTTTTATTTTTTTTTATTGAAGAGGAATAATAAATTTTATCAAAATACATATTCAGCGATTACCTCACACTCATGTGCCAAGTAATTATATAGAGGGAAAGAGAAAAGCGCCATATCATTACTATTATTATTATTATTATTATTATTTGTTATTATTGTTATTATATTTTTTATTTCTTTCCCCTCTTATCATGTTGGCAGTAATGAATTCTAACCAATTCATTGGTATAGACATAGGAGATTTTGGTGGCAAAAGAAAATCAAATTTTCATTGAAAATTTGAAACTGCCGCCTAGCTCTCACCCTCTATTACTTTCCCTCAATTATTCACCCCCCTCCCCCCGGCCCTGGCCTCTCACTCTCTGATTATTACTTTTCTTTTGTCTCTCACTCTTTCACTTTCCTCTCTATTACTTAATTTCCTCTGATTGCTTTCCTCCACTCCTGCCTACTTTTCTCTCACTCTCTCACTTTCCTCAAATCTCTCACGCCCATCCCGTCCCCCCCCCCCCCCCTCTCGAATTCCTCCGCCCACGCTTGAAGCCGCCGCCGCACGTGCTTTCCTCCACCCCTGCCTAAAGCTCACCGCGTGCGACCGGATTTCTTTCGTTTCAATGCCAATCATGTGTAAGATTATTTTCTTGATTTTTTTTAGGTTTGATTTTGAAGTTTTTGGCTGTATTGTTAAGCTTCTTAATATGGTCAGTGTGGATTTCTTAAGTTGTCTTTCCCTCCTGCCGATTCCGCCCATTCCAATAGTTTCCTTCGGTTCCTCCCTTTTCCACTTTCTCTGCTTTATTTTCCCCCACAAAAACTTTTATTTTTCACCTTCTTTTCTACTCTAAACTCTCCATAGATTATATGGAGTGTGTAAAAAGGAGAGACGGAATTATGAAAGTTTTTGGGTTAGAGGTGATTCAACTTTGTGCAAGGTTTTGGTAACATTTTTTTTTTTCTTAAATATATTGAGACTGAACAGTTTTTTTCTTTGATCGTTGATTTTTTATTTTTTTGGTTCTTTCTCTTCTCTTAGTTTGCAGATCTCTGCAGATCTCTATTGTCGGATTTAATTTGTTGGGGTTTTTTTTTTTTTTTTTGGGTTTATGTTATGGTTTCTCTATATAATTTTCTTTCTGTAGGCAAGGATAGGGGGAAAAAAAGAATAAATAAAAGTCTAAATAATCTTTAGCAATATTAGGGAAAGAAGTAGTTCTAGACTTGGTCTACAGCTTGACTGTAAGTGCATAGACTAGACCACAGAGGATTACTTGTGCAGTTTGTATCGAAATCTTCATTGTTGTGTGTTAGAAAATTAACATCTCGCTTTTATAAGTCACAAACTGAAGAAAGAAAATCATACCAAAAAAAAAAAAAAGAAAAGGAAAGAAAGAAAAAAAAAATTATCTTGAAAACGTTTTTCAAGTTTTCCAATAGAAGTTGTTTCTTTTTCTTTTTTTTTTTTTTTAATGGTTCTAAAATAGACTTTGATTTACACCGAGCAAAAAAATGAAATGAAAATATTGAGTGAAAAAGTAAAATAAAATTATGTCCCATTTCCGTTTATAATTTTTAAGATTTACTCTACAACCGCTAAATGCTTTTAGAGATATACCCATACATACTTTTTAATGACTTCTTATACTCCAATAGAACAAAATTTCTGGACAAATGAAACGAACACTTATTTTTTCTGTAATGTTTGTTCGGTAAATGTATATGTATTATTCCTCTTATTTTTGCACCGATTTGAAAATAACACGGTCCTCAAGTCTTTATACCTTTACCCATACAATGATTAAATTTTGTTTTTCTTTTTGCTTTATAAGTCCTTTTTGTCCTGACCTTTTGACTTGGCTGTTGCTTTCCCAGAAACAAGAGACCAGCGAAAGGGTTCTGAAGGATCAGTTTCGAAAGAACTACCTCAACAATCCCATGTTCCTGCTTCTGAAGTCCGAGATGATGTTCTTGTCGGGGAGAGCCACCAATCAGTTTTAGCACCGAATAGAAATTGGTGCAAAGACTTGTTTCTTGAAGAATTGCAACAAAAATCTCCAGCTGATCTCGGTAAGTAGATTAAATGTGGGGCATCATTTATTAGTTGTTTGTACAAAATTTGTGTATGTTTTGTATTGATAGTTTTGAAAGCCAAGAATAAGTGACCCTCTGACATGCTGCACAGAAAGTTTTTGTTAAAGTAATGACGAGCTTTGTTTATGTCATGTAGGAGTAAATTCTTTAGAGATTGCAAATGGTAGACAGATACCGCACGTAGGTTGTATTTAAACTTGACACCTTGGAAAACTTCCCTTTGTTAAGACTTATATTTGTAACCCTACCGAAATGTACACTACTCAAAAGGAAAAGGCGTTGCGTTCCAAGTTACGCACCAAGCTATGGTTATACTCTAATCTATTCTGTAAGTCCAAGGAAGAAGAAAATTGTCTTATACTTTCTCAACGTCTGTAAGTGCTCTGGTAGGTGATACGATCTCCAGTTTTGAATGCCTTGCCTCCTATAATTTTGCTTTAGTTGTTATGTTCCCTTCCTCAGATGAAGTTGATAAAATTATTTTTCATTTTTTCTCCTACTTTTTTGTTCCTCTTTGCCAACTACAGATGTCTCAAGAACAACAAGAGAGCATATAAATCAATGTAAAGGATCTGCTTCCGAAGGAAACCATAAGACTTCGAAGGTTGAGAACCTACTCTGTTGCAAAAAAAAAAAAAAAACTAAACTACTCTGTTGGTCGAGAACCTTAGAAACGAAGTTGCGAACAATAAACAGCGTGTAATAGATATAGAGGGCAAGACAAAAATACAAGATGAGATGATGAAAATACAAGACGAGAGATTGAAAAGACAAGATGAGCTAATCCAACAACTTCTTCAACAACTTTATCCGCTTTCAAATCATTCGGGACTTTTCTCGCAAAGGCAAAATGGACCGCCGCCACTGTCGCCAGCCACTATGACCTAAGTTAGCTTTTGTTTTAATTATACTTTACCTTTGTTTGATACCTATTATAGTTAAACATTTACTATAAATTGTTTAATGTGTTTAGAGCTTTGGAGTCTTTTTAGCTAATATAACATATTTTTCTTGCATTATCATTTTTTATAATTGTACATTTATAGATTGAAAAATATGTGATTATTCTCAACAGGTTGTAAATATTACTGTTACCAAAAGATTTTGGTCGCTCAAACTTTCAGTTACACAAATATTTGGTAGTTAAAAAACTTTGCAAAAAAACCTTTTGCTAACAAATAAATGTGAATTTTTTCGAAGACCAAATTTTTTTGGTCGTGGATTTTTCAGAGACTAACGGAGACCAAATTTTTTTGGTATCGGATTTTTCAGATACCTATGGAGACCAAAATATTTTGGTTGTGGATACCTCCGGAGACCAATTTCTTTTGGTCATCAATACCTACAGAGACCAAATTTTTTTGATTGCCGATACCTCCCGAGACCAAATTTTTTTGGTCTCCGTAGGTGCCGATATCTACGGAGACCAAATTTTTTTTGGTCGCCGATACCTTCCGAGACCAAATTTTTTGGTCTCCATAGGTGTTGATACCTACGGAGACCAAATTTTTTTTGGTCCCCGATACCTTCTGAGACCAAAATTTTATGGTCTCTGTAGGTGCCGATATCTACGGAGACCAAATTTTTTTGGTCTCCGTAGGTGCCGATACCTACGGAGACCAAATTTTTTTTGGTCACTGATACCTAGTGCGACCAACTTTCGGGGACCAAACGGCGACCAAAAATTTTTGGTCGCGGAAGGCAACGGCGACCAAAAAATAGACCTTCTGGGACCAATTTTTTGGTCTTCGAAAGTGAAAATTCTTGTAGTGTTGTGATACCTCTAAAAGGGTTTTTTTTTTTTTTTTTTCTATATTCTATTCTTTTAATCTTTGTACTTTTAGAATACTTGAATCTTTATTTTGTAAAATTTGTAAAATATCAGTGAGTAAACAAATGCAAATAAAAAAATATAAGATAAGAAAACAATCAAATTTGATTTCCTTCCATACTTCACAAGCAATAGCTAGTTAACTGCATGGATTAATATCTATTAGCATGTATAGAATATTATTAATGAATTTTAAATAATTATAAAAATACCGCATTAGCCCTTTGGATGGGTTTTTTTCTATTTGTGGAGTAGTTTCTTTTTCTAGGGTTTTCATGAGTCTGGTTAAAAATACATTATTTATTTTTCTTATTTCTGATTTATTGGTAAATTATTTTAATATAGTTTAGTTCATACCGAGATTAATGCTTGTGAATGCATGATCACAATTTGCGGTGATTTGAAATTTAATTCGAGATTGAGAAATGACAATTGTTTCGGTCATTATATGGAAAATAAATGCAATATTAAGTATGTGACTTAGATCTCCTATTTAATATTTTTTGTTCCCAAAATCTGCCTAAAAGTAATTTATAAATTTAACATATTCTTCATAACCGATTTTTTTTTTTTTTTTTGATGCTTTAGCATCTAACTTTATTAAAGGATGTGGTGTAATTTCTATGGTTAGACGTTATTTGAGCACCAAAATTAAATAGGTGGTGTAACTAACTACTTTAAATTGGAAATTGTCAAACAAAACCTAAATATTCTATCTTTTTTTGGGCCCTTTTGCCAAGAGCTACACGCCGCTTGACTACTTGTTTATTGCTGGAAGACTCTTCAAAATTTAGAAAGACCAAACTTCAAACATGAAGCTTTTAGTTCGACCGTCAAGTTTTTCAAGAAGAAAGTAGGTCTAGATAGCCAATTAATTAAACGAATAACTTTTGGCAACTATAAATCCCCATATTTGTGGCCTGTTTTTTATCTTTGCCTTGCAAGATTGCACTAATAAGAGAGAAGAATTGTTACTTTCGAGTGCACATGGGAAATGAAGCCATAAAACAAAATAAATCGACAACGCTTGTTATACTAGGTTTCATGATCAGGACAATACTGTTCGTGAAAAACAACGCAAAAGCCAAACAACCTCACGGCTCACCACTTTTGGTCCCGGGCTCTCCTCTAATAGGTACTTCTTTTCAGAGATGGAACCAGAGATATATTTCAATAGGGGTGTATACCAAAATTCATTTTTCAAGATAAAATAAGTTTTAATAGGGGCTATGTAAGAAATTTTAATTTTAATAGGTTTATGAGAAAATTTTTTGTTTTAATGGGGGCAAAATAGTAAAAGTATAAACTTTTTTTTATAGAACTAATTTTAGTAGGGATTATGTGAGAATTTTTTTTTTTTTTTTAATTTTTAGTGTGGTAAAATAGTGATTGTATGAGAATGTTTTATTTTCAATAGGGGTAAATTGTAAAAATTATAAAATTTTTAGGGTAAAATTAAAAGAACAAAAAAAATTTCAGGCACCCTACTGCTCCTTTTATGAGAAGAATCTGATCCACTAAAACAAAGAATGTTGCTCCGAAATTGCCACTCCACAAATACCAAATCATTCAAAGTGCAAACCCATCATATCAGTTCATGACATAGCTAGAATGTCGCCTCAAGTCTGGGAATGCACCATTGATGAAGAGCTCTGGCCGACTTATCCATGACTGATATATACGCCAATATATATCGACAGGCATATATATATATATATATATATATATGATGGAGGACTCACCACCCATTACTTATATATAGCCTCATTTCTTTAAGTGTACCCTGTATGAAATATAGTGATATAGTTTTGAAAATACTTTTAGCATGCGTTTGGTGCAAGGGTTTGAATTGTAAAATTGGATTTGAATTAAATTGTGCGTTTATGGTGTTTGAATTGCTGAAGTTAAAAAGTATAAAAAATTAAAATGTGTTCAGAAAAAAAAAAAATCAATAAACAGCTTTTTTCGTTCGTCTCGAAACACAATTTGAAAAAAAAAAAAAAAACCATCTCATTTGGACTTGTATATGCAAAGTTATGGGTTTTTAAAGTTTGAGTTACAAAATTATATTAGTAACTGTGAATAGTGAAACTGAAACTAATTTTTTAGAAAAAGACAAAAATTAAGTTGAAATTTTAGGATCCAAACCATGATGTCAAACGCCCCATTAGTTTTCACTACAAATATTTGTGTACAAAACTTGAGGTAGGAATTTTTTGTCCTTGTAAAAGGAAAAGTACAATGCTATTCGGAGTTTTAAATGAAATGGTTAACTAGTTATCCTAAATTTCATATCTTATTATTCGAACCTATTTTATTTATTCACTAAAAGAATCAATTAAATTAACATCTTCTTACTTAATAGAGCATATTTTATATTTGAAAAATCTATTTAAGTTGGTGAGGGTATTACACCATGGGACGTTGTCATTCGATCTAATTGTGAAGCATACATATATATATATATATATATATATATATCTATAGACATATATTATACACATTCAAATTAACTAACCAAGCCAATTCAAGAAACACAATAGGAAAATTTTAATTTTGATTTTTCCTTGATTTTGACCAATTATATATTCTCATACACGTAAAAATCGGTTGTACGTTCTAATTATATGCATGCTAGCCAATTCAAAATAAAATATGCTAATTAATTTGAGGCCTATTTATTATTTATTGATTTATTTATTTAATCAGAATTTCTCATGTCAAAATTTTTAAGATGGGATGATATATTTATAACGAACAACATTTTGACGAGCATAATACAGGCCATTAGATTAAAAATTATGGCGGATAAATTAAGGCTCTATTATCTATTTTAACATCTATCATATTCGAAAATCACAATATATTTCCATGATAGAGGAAAGTTAAATCATGCATGAAGCGGAGGCTAGTAGCGCGATTTCGGCGATGCCCTTCAGCCCCATGTTCTAGAACTGCACGCCTAGGACATAGCAGTGTAAGCGAAGGACGCCCATCCAATTCGATCGCCCTATTTCTGTCAATCGCACAGGGTGGTTTCCTTCCCGGTCTCAGTTCAAGAAGTTCTCGATGTTGGACGGCGAGTTTTTGAACCGCATGAGGGCATCGACGATGAAGGAGTTTGGTGCTTTATTATTTTTTTTAATCCTTTTATTTATTTATTTGTTTTTTTGTTTTTATTGTTTTTGGGGTGGTTGAGCTGTTTACGGGAGAGACATAAGGGCAGCCTTTAAATTAAAGATAATTTATTAGATTTTTGGTGGGCAATTCTCCCAATTGAGGTTGATGCTAAAATCAGGCTCTATTTCAATCTCTTTTTCAGATTTTTTTTTTTTTTCAGACTCTTTTTAATGCTAAATTAAAGATTTTCATAATCTTTTTTTTTTTTTCAGACTCTTTTTTTTTTCAGACTCTTTTCAGACTCTTTTTTTTCAGACTCTTTTTTTTTCAGACTCTTTTTTTTTAGACTCTTTTTTCAGACTCTTTTTTTCAGACTCTTTTTTTTCAGACTCTTTTTTTCAGACTCTTTTTTTTTCAGACTCTTTTTTTTCATACTTTTCTTTCAGACTCTTTTTTTTAGACTCTTTTTTTTTTTTTCAGACTCTTTATTTTTTTTCAGACTCTTTTTTTTTTCAGACTCTTTTTTTTTCAGACTCTTTTTTTTCATACTCTTTTTTCAAACTTATTTTTTTCAGACTCTTTTTTTTCAGACTTTTTTTTTCAGACTCTTTTTTTTTTCAGACTCTCTTTTTTTTTAGACTCTTTTTTTCAGACTCTTTTTTTTTTTAGACTCTTTTTTTTTCCAGACTCTTTTTTTTCAGACTCTTTCTTTCAGACTCTTTTTTTTAGACTCTTCTTTTTCGGACTCTTTTTTTTCAGACTCTTTTTTTTTTCAGACTCTTTTTTTTCAGACTCTTTTTCAGACTCTTTTTTTTTTTCAGACTCTTTATTTTTTTCAGACTCTTTTTTTTTTTTTTTTAATTTTCAGGCTCTTTTTTTTTTTTTTTTCAGACTCCCAATTGAGGTTAATGCTAAATTAAAGATTTTCATACTCTTTTTTTTTTAACAGGTGTCATCGCGAATTTCTCACAAAATTATTTAATATCGAAATTATCATTACTTTGTTTTTAACAGGTGTCATCGCGAATTTCTCATAAAATTATTTAATATCGAAATTATCATTACTTTTTTGTCTGTGTGTGTATATATATATATGTATTTAGAGAGTCATCGTTCTTCTCTTAACACTTGTAGACATAATTTGTAAAATTACAAAAACAAATAATGATGCTAAAAATAAAAGACGCCTTGAATTAAGGAGAGCCTTTGACTTAAAAAAGGATCTAATTAGGCAGTTGCCTTAACATTGGTTGTTCCTAAATCACCAGAGATCAGTTTTTGGCTCTAGCTTTCTTCTTCCTCTTCTTCTTCTTCTTCTTCTTCTTTCTTTGATTCAACAAACAAGAAACAACTTAAGGATAACTTTGAATCTTGAAAGAAGGAAAAAAAAAAAAAAAAAAGATGTGGCAAACAAGAAAAAATGATCTAAAGAAAGGAGGGAATGGAGTTGTAGCTGTGGCTATAGACAAGGATAAAGGGAGTCAATATGCTCTCAAATGGGCTGCAGAAAATATTCTCTCCAAAGGCCAAGCTGTTGCTCTTCTTCATGTTGTTCATAACCAATCCTCTACTACTCCCTCAGGTAGGTAAATCTCATCATTTTCAAATTTATGGCCATTGTTATACATACATATACATACACATATGTATTGGTACGTGTGTCAAAACAACATTATCACAAATTTCCTTTTTTTTCCCCCCTCGTTTAAAAGAAAAAGTACTTTGTAGGTCAGATGTAAACAATGATAGAGTTTAACAAAAGAAAAAAAAAAAAAAAAAGGCAAGTTATTATATACCTGATTTCATTGATTGTATCTAAATATGTAGAAATGGTGACAGAATTTATGAAAGCTACTTGTAGTACTTTTCAATGAGTATTGTGCCCAAAAAAATAATAATAATAATTTGAAATATTTAAAAGTTCGGGTACAAATATTGAATTACAAATTATTATTGGTACGGAATTGATGATATTTGCCATATTTTCTATGAAGCAGATGTCATATCCTAAATGACTCAACTTTTTAACACCAACTGATATAACTTGTAAATTGTTGTTCTTTAATTTGCAAATGTCAAAAAAAATTGTCATGTCAACTGAGAATTGATATTAGAAAGTTGAGAATTTTTATTAGATATGATATTTTTGTGAGTGCAGTGGGGGGAAGCCATGCCATTATATGTGATGGCAGCAATTTAGGTGGATCACCACATAGGCAGCTACTTGAGAGGCAAACCAGAGATCTTTTCCTTAGCTTCCATTGTTTTTGTACCCGTAAAGACGTACGTCTTTCAACATTTTTTTCTCTTCGTCTTGTTCTCATCCCATGGAATTAACTTACTTTTTTTTTTTTTTTTTAATTTGTTTGTTTTAATTTTCTTTCTATTAGATTCAATGCCTCGATATCATACTCGAAGACTCAGATGTAGCGAAAGCCTTAACAGAATATGTTTCCTACGCTGCAATTGATTGCTTGCTTATGGGCAGTCCCTCAAAGCATGGTTTTATCAGGTAATTGCAATATCAGTAATTTCTTTGTCTTAAATGAACCTTAATTTTCAGGAATTAAGTCATAGTCCATGATGATCAGACGGATGTTTGTTATCTCAACCAGCAGCGGAGCCAATATATTGTTTAGTGTGAATGTATATCGAAGAATATAGTTCTTAGCAAGCTAATATAAGATAATCCATATTTAATAAGGTTAAAATGAGAAAAAAAAAATTACACACACACATATATATATATATAGTTTTAAAGGTAAATTTAAAAAGAAATTAAAAAAAATTTTAAAAGTTCAGTAGAGCGGAAACCCCAGGCCATGCAACCATGGGTTATTTCGCCTCTGGTCCTAACTATTAGAAATTACACGAGGGAAGAAAAGAAAGCATTCTAATTTTTCTTGTTATTTACATTCCATAACTTTTGCAATTCGTATGATTCCAATAACTTAGTTCGACGTTTTCTTTCTTCAGATTCAAGGCATCTAGCGTTCCGAGCAGTGTATCAAAAGCGGTGCCTGATTTCTGCACAGTTTATGTAATCTCCAAAGGAAAGGTTTCCTCGGTAAGAAACTCGTCCCGACAAGCCCCATACTCTTCTCCGCTGCTCAGCCACTTGCAGAATCTAAATAAGGAAGTTATAAAGCCAATAATTGAGCAACCTACACAAAGATTTAGTGTAAGAGGTCTGTATACGTCTCTCAATTATTAGCTTCTCCAGAAATCCATGTTTAAAAAAATACGGTGCCCAAGTGAAATGTAATGATCTCTTCCTCGAATATGCAGCAGCAGACAGAGTGTCATTCAAGCCTCGCAACTTGTACAAAGAATCGATAAGGTAAGTAATCCAAAACGACTGTGCTAATTTGGTTTTCGAGATTAGAGAATTTGTGCTATACATGTAGAAATACTGAGTGCCGTGGAATTCTTCGGGAAACTGATCCTTATTAACATGACTAAGAACAGGTCTCCCTTTGCCCGAAGAGGTTTTCCGGGGATGTCTCCTGGGCGCTTGTCTGAATCAGATACCGACATATCATTTATCAGCTCTAGTAGGCCAAGCACTGATCGAACATCTTCTGTAATCTACGATTACATGGATCCAGGTAGAACCTCCCGTCTTTCTACAAGCTCCGACAACAGCTTTGGATCATTCCGTTCGGCTCCAAAGTTCACGGACCTCAGTTTGCTGCATGATGTCTCGTTTACAATGGAAAGCGACCGGACATCATGCTCATGGTCGTCGCAAGGCCTGGTATGTACATGAATCATGATCACATTGAAAGATACGTTTTTAAACGCATAATTATGCACAAAGTTGGTAGTAATCTCAAAGGACTCTCATGTCTAAATCTAAAAATTCTGCAAAGACGTTTCTAATTGTCATGTTTATTAAAATTAGCTAGAGATATACATCTACAAACAGTGTGAATTTGATCACGCTCCAATAGTTATTAAAAGAAGGGACGGGTAATGCACTATGTCACAGCATTAGGGATTTGTTTTATGATTTTTTTTTTTTTTTTTTTTTTTTGAAACACGCAGGACGAAGTTGACGCTGAAATGAGGAGGTTGAAGCTCGAGCTGAAGCAAACAATGGACATGTACAGTGCTGCCTGCAGAGAAGCACTATCAGCAAAGCAAAAGGTAATGACAGTAAGATTATCACATGAAATACTTCACGTTCTCTAAACGCTGACGCGACGTTATGTGCACCTACCTTTTGTTCTCGAGTAGTGTTAAATCTGTTGTTTCAATTTTTTTTTCCCCCCTCAAAAAAAGTTGTGTGACTTGTCTTAAAAAACTATGTAATTTATATTCAAGGAACAAGAGTTGAATCACTGGAGACTTGAAGATGAGCGAAAGCTAGAAGAAGCACGATTGGCTGAGGAAGCTGCGAGGGCGATAGCCGAGAAAGAAAAAGCCAGGTGCAGGGCCGCCATGGAAGCAGTAGAAGCTGCTAAGAGGATTGCGGAGCTGGAATCGCAAAAGAGAGCGACCGCAGAAGTGAAATCTATCAAGGAAGCAAAGGAAATGCGGAAGTTGTTGGATAATATAGCCCAAAGTGATGGAAGATATAGGAGATACAGCGTTGAAGAGATTGAAATTGCGACGAATTGCTTTTCTGAAAAGCTTAAGATAGGGGAAGGGGGTTATGGTCCAGTATTTAAGTGTTACCTCGATCACACACCAGTTGCTGTCAAGGTTCTCCGTCCAGATGCTGCTCAAGGAAGGTCACAGTTTCAGCAAGAGGTAAGGAACTTTAATTGGTTGTTCTATTTTGTACTCTCTCTCTCTCTTTCCTAAGAAATATCTCCGTAATGAAATGGATATATTTTTTTTTCCCCAAACATTTCTGATACTATTCAACTGCAGATTGACATACTCAGCTGCATAAGGCATCCCAACATGGTGCTTCTTCTAGGAGCCTGTCCGGAGTACGGGATTTTAGTATACGAATATATGGCTAAGGGGAGCTTAGATGATAATCTTTTCCCGAAAGGGAACACCCCAGTCATGCCGTGGCAAATCAGATTCCGTATCGCTGCCCAGATTGCGACAGGTTTACTCTTTCTTCATCAGACCAAGCCGGAGCCATTAGTGCACCGCGACCTCAAGCCCGGAAACATCTTGCTCGACCACAACTATGTTAGCAAGATCGGTGATGTTGGACTTGCTAGGCTCGTCCCGGCGGTTGCTGAAAACGTGACACAATACCACATTACTTCAACAGCTGGAACTTTCTGCTACATCGATCCGGAGTACCAACAGACAGGAATGCTTGGTGTGAAATCCGATGTCTATTCCCTGGGAATCCTGCTTTTGCAATTGATAACGGCCAAGCCGCCGATGGGGCTAGCACACTACGTCGAAAACTCTATAGAGAGAGGCACATTTACAGAGATGCTGGACCAGGCAGTGACTGATTGGCCACTTGAAGAAACCTTAAGCTTTGCAAAGCTGGCGCTGCAGTGCGCTGAGCTCAGACGGAAAGACAGGCCCGATCTTTGTACGGAAGTATTACCGCAGCTAAACAAGTTGAGAGAGTTTGCTGATGAAAGGATGAATCACAATTTTTTCATAGGCAGTGCTGGTTTCTCACCCCATCAGAGCCATAGTTTTGTCCAACAAGTAAGTCATGACAATTCAGTACAAGTTTTTGAAATAAATATTGGAAAATTGAAAACACAAACTTTTTTAAATCCAAGTAAGATTCGTGACGTATCATGCCGTCCTTAAAATATAATTCACTTGTCACATCAGTTTCCACAATCATCGGGATAGAAAATCTTTGAAGGTATAACATGGCAGAGAAATCTTTTTGCAGGAAGAAAGACAAGATCCGCAGCAAGGGATTTCTCATTTGAATGCATCATCGTTTGAGGGAAACTAGTCGAGTGCGGGTTGAGAGAAGCTTTGGCATTGAAGATAGAAACTTAGCTGGAAGCTTTTGGCATATACTGACAACTAACTCTTGGAAGCAGAAGCTCATTTGAAGTTCCTAATATGCAACAAACTGCTTTAAAAAATATATATGTATCCATTTACCAATCTGGTGTCAATTTCATTTCTGTACAGAGTGAGTTTTTTTTTTTTTTTTTTTCTTTTTTTGGGACTTCCAATGTTTGCAATGACTTTGCAATAATTTCTTCTTCTATTTGTTTAAAGTTTATAGACTAAATCCAGAAGTGTGTCAGTAAGTAAGAAATTCTTTTTTTTTTTAGGGTCCTGAGTTTGTTCTCATGTAAATATATGATTCAATGAAGACTGTTGTTTCTAATGCAATGTAAATCGATTTATAGATTTTATTTTATTTTATTTTATTTTATTTGAACTTGATGTTAGGAAATTCAAACTTTGCATTTTTTAATAAAATTAGGCATAATATTACCATCAAACTATCATTACAATAAAGAAACTTAGTTGCACTATCTAAAACTTCATGTGTTATACCTTATTTCCTTTGTAAGTAGTTGAGGCATCCCAATGATTCATATATATATATATATATATATATATATAATTTAAAGAACAAATTTTTTATTCGATAAAGGAAAAAATTGTGCACCTTAAATTCATCCAGATTGGGTTTTTATCAAGAAATTCGTTGGATTTATTAGCAATACTTTGACTGAGTACTTCATAGGATTTGAAAAGAATGCCTTGTCTTCATAAGATTAAAGCCGAGTAGTTTGAGGTCCGTTATTGGTTGGATTACATTGTCAAAGATTATCAAATATAGGGTCGTAAATATCAAAATCGAAAGTTGAGGGTGTAACTTACAAATGACAAAAATTCAAAGAGCACGCGCGTAAATTACCCAAATTAATTAAAGTAGTGGATTCCGCCAGACTCATCCATCCCAATCTGCATGATTTTTTTTTTTTTTTTTTTGGAAGAAAACGTGTCGTTTCGAAAATACACAATGTGTCACCTTAATTGACGACGTGTCCAATTGTCGGTTTCGGATTACAAAAATTCTTATTATTCAAATTTTATTAAATAAAAAATATAATTAAAGAAATAAATAATAAAAAGCACCGTCGTTTTCCTATTTATAGGAATGGATAGAAACCAAAGACACATTCTCTGTCCGTTCGGAACAGACTCAAATAGATCATAACAATATCATAAGAAGAAAGATCAAAATGGGACAAGGGGAAGAAGTCAAGTCCAGACCTGAACCCCAGGTCGAAATTCAGGTCAGTTAATTACTCTAGTACAATATCCATATACATTATAATAATATTATTATAATAGTAGAGGCAGATATGAAATTACGGTCATATATAATTCAGGTTTTTTTTTTTTTTTTAAATTTGTTGTTGTTGTTGTTGTTGTTGTTGTTGTTGTTGTTGTAGGAGAGAGGGGAAATATTCTTCTTCTACAGGCCAAAGGTAGAGAGAGAAGAAGCAAAGAGTGCAGATGATGTGCAGAGGCTGTATATAGTAATGAGGGTGGAGTCAGGTGAAAAGGCTGTTGAAGAGACGCAGGACACACATTCCGGCAAGGAAGCTTCCAAGAAGAAGGGTGAATCTGGCACCTCCTTCGCTGAAGGTGGTCGTGGAATTCAGGTTATTCCTATTTTAAGCCCATCTTCACTTCTCTTTTTCTTTTATCCATACATTTATATTACTAAAACTAAAACTAAAACTAAAAAGAAAAAAAAATTAAAAATTAAAAATTAAAAATTAAAACTTAAGGCTATTTTTACTTTGATAGGAATAATAGAATAAATAGGTTGAATGTTTATTCTAACTAGAGTGTTGCTCCAACAGAAATATCTATCTATTTTTTTATTATTAAGAAAAATATCTATCTATTTAATCATCAATAATTAATGTTTTAGGATAATGGGAGGTTATTTGAGGTAAATATTAGACTGTCGAAGATAATTTGCGGAGAAAGCATTTTAATTATTAATTAATAAATATATATCAGCTTTTTTTGCCCAAAAAAAAAAAAAAGTCATGTTTGTTTTAAAAGAAATAACTTCTTGTCTATGTCAACAATCACAATCAAGATCCGTGTTTAAATGGACATAATTGTTCTAGTGATTCACTTTAGTCACGACTATTCAATCATTCCGGTGGAATAACAGTTGTATAGGTTATGGGCGCATGTATGGCTATTCTAAAAAGCTTTTTCTTTTGCTTTACCAAACATGGGAATATCCAGCTGGTTTTTACATTTTAGAAATTGTCACTCCATTTCAATGAGTCATGAATGGAACGTTGCATCAAACCAAGTGCACACCCTAACTGAATAAGTCACCATTCGTAATTACATGCGCTGGTGTATTCTTTTCTTCTTTCTTTCTTTTCTAGTGGGATATAAGAAAGAAAATTATATCTAACAAAGAGTTTCTTTTTAATTAGTACTCGCATACTGATACATACACACACACATATATATACACAATTGTTAGTACACAAACGTACAAATCTTGTACTTCATGTTTATTAAAGCTAGCTAAGTCCTATTGACTTCAAAATTTAGGAAGTAAACATAGAGAAGCAACCTTTTCTGCGGTTAATTGTGATGGGGAAGAAAAGCCTTCCTGATCCAGCCAAGAAAGGCCTTCCTTATTGGGGCTATGTAGAACTTGTCACCACTGACATTGAAGATATCAAGAATGCTCTCAAAGGAGGTAAATTATACATATACATATAAATATATTTTCTTGTACATATCTGATGAGAACTTTGTTATAAATTGCAAATTAATGAACTGCGCAGAGGAGTATGATACTGCAACAAGAGGCCACCGCCACAAGCCTCCGGCGAGAGCTCTAGGTGAAGGAGTATACCGCATTCTTAGGCACAACCCGAAAAAGAGAGTGCACACACATTTGGTCTACAAACTGGAACTCCCAGCAGAGAACAAGGAGAAGATGGAGCCACAGGAATCTCTCAACATCGAACGAGAAGGATCGTTCCTGATCCAGATAAAGAACCCGGAGCAGCCGGGGGATTCCCAATTCCAGGGTCTCCAGGAGAAGCGCAGGGCCGCATTTCCGGCACGTCTCCAGGGCCAGTTTGGACACCAGCGCTACACTGCTGCTGATCCGCCGGATTTCTTGAACTACGAAGGATGCGAGTTCTTGCTCATCGCGGCGTCTGACAACATAGAAGAGGAGCTGGGGCTTGAGCTCAAGACAGAGGAGTGCGATCAGGAGGAGAGATCTTGTGCCGACTTGGTTCGAACTTTTGGTGAGATTGGTTCGGCAAAACCCCTTTTTGAAGGGACTTGGGCTTGACTCGAGAATCAAGTCACTATGTTTTGAACTCTTTTCGAAAGTTTTCCAATTTGTACACTGTTTGTACAAGGAGGAATATTTAGTTTGGTAGCATGTTTTGCAGGCTGGGAAACGTACATGTCAGATTCCCTTGCAGGTTGTACTATATTTATATATGTAAATGTATATGTGTATGTAAGAGGGAAGTAAAGCCATCTGCTTGTCAAACACGGTTTAGCATACATGTTGTATACGCTGTTACTGTTGTGCTGGTGCATCAATTTTAACTTATTTAAGGAGTGAAAACGGAATTTTAAAGAAATATTAAAGAAATATTTAGTTTGCGTTTGGTGTTAAGATTTAGATCGTAGAATTTGTTTAGATTGATTATGTGTTTATTGATACATTTGAATTGTTGGTTTTAAAATTATAAAAATTTGAAATATATTCGGAAAAAAAAATTAATATAGATTTTATTTCGTTTGTCTCGAAATTTTATACAATTTTTAAAAAAATCATTTTATTTGGACTTGTCTATATAAAGTTATAGTTTTTTAAAATTTGAGTTATAAAACGGTATAAATAGTGAAGCTAAAAAGAAAAAGATAAACATTAGATTCTAATTTTAAAATTTAGATTATACGTTTAAATGTATGCTTATTAATATATTTGTACTTCAAGACTTTTTTTTTTATAGGATCACAATGAGGTCGGAGAAACATAGGAGTACATATCTCATTATTCAATCATTGAAGTAGAATAATTCAAATACAGAATTATTTTGGTAATGTTTGAATCACCGTTTGAAAGACTATATGTTTTTAGTAGTGTTTTCCAAAAAAACAAAAAAAAATTACAATGTTTTCCTTTGAAAAATATGAATTTATTAAAAATTAGTCGGTCAATAAGTCGGTCATATCAGCAATCAAAGTTCTGTTCTTTCTTTGTCCATTCATGTTACGTGCGATTCTCCCACATTTTTTTATTTTTCTTTTCAAATTTTTTTCCCTGCTCCAAAATAAGTCAGTCATATCAGCAACCAAAGTCTTGTTCTTTCTTTGTCCATTCATGTTACATGCGATTCTCGCACATTTTTTCATTTTAATCTTTTCAAGTTCTTTTTCCTGCTCCAAAATACTTTATTTTCAGAATAAGTCTAGGGGAGTGCACATGTTACTTTTTATAGTGGGATGCAGGATTAAGGAGCGGACTGATATTATAAATTATAGTCCAATATTTGGTGCCTTCATTTTCAAAAATTGGACTGCAAAATTTTAATCCCCTTCTTTCTTAAGATCCGATAGAAGACATTTGGAACGGAGTTTTGGAGGTTAGGTTATAAATATGTGCTATGAAATAGAAAATAGTATAAAAATTTAAAATGTGTTAAAAAAGATATAAAATTGATCTTCTTTGTTCATCTTGTCATTGTGAATATTTTGACAAAAGAATTATTCACTTCGATTTAAAATGTGAAAATTATGGACAAATTTACTGTAGACATTTAAACATGTGAATAGTGAAAAGTAATGTTGAATTTATTTATTAAAAAAAAAAAAAAAGAACATTTGGAGATGAAATTAGAGATGACCCCCAAACAGACCCTTAATCCGGTTAGGAGGGAATTAAGACAGGCAGCTATACATCAAATAGAACACTCAAATAATGAGCTCTTAGCCACCAATTGAACAAATGATGATAACCTTGATTCTGTGGAAGCAACCTTAGTATCCACATTTTACCGCCAAAAAATACAAGTCTAAAAATAAATGTCTTTGATACTGATGGAAAACTACCGACTTCATTTGGAAGAGTGTTCATTTTCAGCAACTGTTTGTGGTGTTTGTCGATGACCATGAACCTATCATTCAACTTTATACATAAAAGAAGGGCATTTTTTTGCATTTAAAAACCAATTATCAGGCAAACATAGATTTTTCGTTGCGTTCAATTATTGAAGGGACTATCATTGCAATTTAAAAAATAAATAAATCAATTAAAAAGAGTTTGACATTATTTATTTTGATTAAAAAAGTTTTATTTCAACAATTTAAGAGGGTGTTTGGTTGCTTAGTTTGAGTTGAAATATTTTAATTGTAATAGTAAATTTTTTTAAATTTTCAGAAAAAAACAAAAAACTTTTTGAGAAAAAGACAAAAACTTTTTGGGAAAAAACAAAAAAAAGTACGATTTGAGTTGAAATGAGATGATGAGGCAAATAAGGCCTAAAACCTGAAATGATTTTCAGCCCGAATAGGCTATTCTCATGACCCTACGTGGAGCTTATGTTGGTTAAGTGACGTACTAGGCCCCATATTAATTTTGCAGCCACCGTGACTTTCACCGTGACATTGCAAAATTTCCCAACACATTCACCATGACTTTCCGTCACCCATGCTGGTAAGTGTCACTGTCAATTGTCACCACCATCATCGTCGATCTCCAGCAGATCTCGTCGATGCAACAATAGCCTCACAATCGCAATCATAGCCAGAGCTCCACTTGCAACAAGCAACAGTAGTGGGTTCCAAATGGGATACCAAATTAAACCTTGCTAATAATTATGTCGTTATTTAGTATAGAGTGAGAAACGATTGTTCATGTAGATAATTGGTTCTAATTAATTGATTATCGATTTTAAAACTTAAGACACACTAAAACTAAACACTAAATTGAAGGGGTTTTGATATTTAAACTAAACATATGAAATTGCAAAAGAAATTGAAGAAAGACTGAAGAATAATAAAAGATTGGTTAAGATAAAATTTTCCAGTACTAGACATAGAATTATAATTGAAATAAGAATTATCTCCAACTTTTTCTTGAAACTACCAGTTGTAGATAACAACAAGTTTTGCTACCCCAAAACTTCCTCAGTTCGTCGTTAGGAAAAACAAGCTATTCACCTAATTCCCTCCCTATTAAACAACCTAGAACAAACTATCCAAATTTAATCCAACATAAGCATTAAGATGATGAAGATGTTGGGAATGCCCTAAGAGTGCAATACATTTTAGTTGTATTCATTTATTTTGTATTGATTAATAATATATTTGAGTTTTTTTCATTATATCTTTGTTATACGGTCCTCATTTAGATTATTTGTTAAAGTAAATGTAAGCAAATATGGCTCATTAACTACTTGGAGTTTAAAAGTTAAAATATTGAATGCAATGGATGTTTGTATGCAAGAAGATAACGTTCTAAAATAAGTAGTCTAAATCTATAGTTTATAGTCTATGGGGTTAGAGTGAGCACCTAACTCATATGAAGGCCATTATCACTAGTAAAAATCCCGTTTTACACGATGGTTTTTTACCGTCATGTAAAGTTTACACAACAATTCTATAACCGTCGTGGTATCTCATTATTACACGACGGTTAACAACAGTCATGTAATCTTTATAAAATACGAGAACCGTAATGTAAAGCGGACTTTACACGACGGTTTTACCCAAAACCGTGGTGTAAAGCGGACTTTACATGACGATTCTAAGAACCGTCGTGTAAAGCGTACTTTACACGACGGTTCTTCGGAGAACCGTGGTGTAAAACGGACTTTACACAACAGTTCTAGGAGAACCGTGGTGTAAAGCGGACTTTACAGACGATTCTCCAAAAAACCGTCGTGTAAAGCCGACGTTACACGACGGTTTGTGGGGAACTGTCGTGTAAAGTCCCACTTTACACGACGGTTCGGGGGAACCGTCGTGTAAAGTCCCTACTTTACACGACGGTTCTCCAAAAAACCGTTGTGTATTTAAAAAAAAAAATTTCTTATTTTCAACGGGTGGCCGTACCCTGTATGTTATATTCAAGAGAGGATCCAAGATATTAACAACATTGATCAAAGTAAAAATACATACCAATTATTATAGATTACAAGATTACATGTCATAATTAACGAATTGCATTACATGACCGCACCATTCACCCCTAATCAAATCCAAATCGTCAGAAGTGAAAAATTCTTTACTTTCAAGTACGTCAATTCCATTCAACACTACTTCCCTCATAAAACCTAAAATGAAATAACCACATTCAACATTTCCCTCTTGGAGAGGACAGGGCCGGTTCGAGATTTTTATTTTACAATCTTGTCTCCTTCTAATTCCTTCGCGGACCATAATCTTCCAATCCGTTAGGGTCCTAGCAAATTGGTAAAGTTCAAACTAATTAAGATGCATATAATTAAGATTAACAAAAAAATTAACATACTAAAATTGCCTTACATGTTAATGAGTTCAGTAAAATCATGTCGTTTCTTCTCTCGAAGAGGATCAAAATAAAGGATGAGGTCCTCCCATGGGTCAATGACTCCCAAAACCCAATGTCTGCCTCTGTTATGTGGCACAAGATAAAGCCGTCCTTTTGGTGCGTCTTGCAAAAAGTTTAGAAGATTGTCGACTCGCTCTCTTATGCTAGCATCTTCAGTATCAACTCGCACCGGTGAGATCAAGGTTGGAGACACAAAAACAAACTTCTCAGCTTGCCCGTTAATCCTACATAGTTCCTCCAAATAACTGCATAAGTGTAACAGAATTGTTATTATACCTGACAATATGGAAGAATATCCAGAAATAATAATTCAGAGATAGAATGTCGTACCTCATGTAGACTAATATACAATTCACACTGATTTCTTGTAAATTAATGAACTCATAAATATCATCGAAGCTCAGAATGACATGCATCTGAAAACCCATGATCGTATACGGTATTGGGACCTCTATCTGATTACCTTGACGCATGGAATTATGTGTATAATACGCCAAAGGCTTCATCGCCCTGTTCATTTTATTAAATTCGAACAAAGGTTGTTGTTGTTGCACATCCTGTTGTACCTCAGTTCGAGAGTCGATCGTTTTCTTTCCAACTTGTTTTTGGCATTTTTTTCTCGCAGCTGCTGGGTCAGGAACGTGACTAGGCCCTCGACTAGCCTTGTTCATACTCATGTCGAGCTCGACTAATGTTTAGGCCAAGCAACAAACCCATTAACAGCATCCTCCACAGTGATTGCCTCGTCCGTCGGTATAGGTAATGCTGTTTTTTTTAATTTTGGCACGATGATTGACACTCGCACGTTCCCTTCCCCCAATGGATTCCCATGCACTGTATCGGTGGGAAGGTTCCCCAGCCATGCTCTTCCAAATGCAACAAGCAACTGTTCACCCTGAACTTCGTCGAAGATATATAGTTTACACTCTTGACTGTCGACCGGCATGGTTGTCGGATCAGACACTCCATGTTGTTTTTCTTGGACAGAACAATTAGCCTTAAAGCTGTTGTGTTGGTTCACGGTTGGCACATTGTTGGGATGAAATGACGGCTCCACATTTTTGTTCGCACATAGACCACGAACCAACGCCTTTAATTCTTCTATTTCACATCTCATTTATAGTATTTCATTATCTTTGCTCGAACTTCGACCCATGTTGAAGTACTGAGACGGCTTTACGAACTTTGATTGGCCACGGATACGTCCTTTGTGTTCGGGTCTAGATAATGTGTGCGACAATACATCATTAGTGCCAACCGATTCGAAAGTGCCTTGGCTCTCCTGTGTGTTGTACTCCATCTACAAAATAATTAACATAACTCATTTATTTCGCTAAAGGGTTGTAAGTATAGTAGTAATAAATAATTCATTGTTAGTTAGTAAACTTACCATCAACTCGCTTATATTTTTACATGCTGGATCTTTCAATTCTCCATCTATGCCTGTCTGTTGATCCAATCACAAAGCATCTCTTTTCTCCCATTTCCCAGTCTTCTTAAATTGTAATATAACATCGTTAGTATACATAAGAATATAATATTTTAGAATCGGCATATGATTTAAAAGAAATAAAATTTATTGACATACCTTTTCCTGGTCGAGCTTTTTATATCCGTCTCGGCCTCCTCTCGATGAGTATTCGTTGTGCGTCCTTATTTCGCTGCCACGATCCGAAAGTTGTTGGAATTGTGCGGATGTTCTATACTGAACGAATTTCGCCCAATCCTCTTCTTCTATACTCGGGTAGTTGTCAATAACCTTTTAAGGCCGTGTCCACACACTTTCTTCTGATACATATTCCTCGATGAACATCTTGTAAAGATCATATCGAAAATTCTTTGCAGCTTCACCACATGTGTAACGCCCCACCTAGCATAGGTCGTTACCCGTGCTTGCATACATACATTCGTAACATAAACTTACTTACATACTTAGCTTGTAAAAACACAGCGGATTTTTTTTTTTTTTTATAGTACACAAAACTGTGTACATAACTTAAAATACTGTTTCTTTGCATAATATACTAATTACTACTTATAAAAAGTATCTTGTCTTTTATAAGTGTATACCACACAAAAATGCGTAGCGGCTCCATATACCACGATTTTACATTGCTTGACCCGCTACTCCCCACCGCATCAATATCAGCTGACAGGCGACTTACCTACAGCACAAACTCAAAACCGTGAGCTTAAGGCCCAGTAAGTACAACTCCTAGGCCGTAAAACAATAACAACAATATAACATCTAATACACAAAAACTTAACATAACATCCTTAGCTTACTTAGCATACATAACATACTTAGCATACTTAGCATACATAACATACTTAGCATACATATAACACTTAGCATACATAGGTCATCTTATGCTTCATTATCTTTCATTATATCTTATGGGCTCTTAGTCTACGTGTTCGTATCCGGCGCGCGACTATGGATTGTCTGGGGCGACCAAACCAATTCCAGTTCAATCCACAGTCCAACCCGACCTGGTGCGGGTGGATCGACACGGCTCTTATTTTCTTACTTAATCTTGTTTACGTGTGAACATACATTTCTGATATCATATTTCTAACTTAGCTTCTTGCTTATATTGTCTTAGCATATAACTATATACTTATTATTTTTCATGTTGCATACATGATACTTAGCATATATCAAAGAGCACATCATCGAGTCTAATAGTCTAATCCTATTAGCCTGTGCTGTAGACGGTGTTGTACTTACCGTCTATACTTTAGTTGTTACGCAGATCCTCTTCCGTGCTCCGCTGCAGAACTCCTCCTGCTTGATTAAAGGATGTACGTCAGTCTTCAAGTCCATCTTTACCGTATGTTGGTACTAACCAACATTCATACGGGTTTTTGGCTATATGTCCCCCTAACGTGAAGCTATTTGTAACCCATAGGGTTATTTTGGAAAATCGTTTCATATATTTGGCCCATTTAGAGAATATTGGGTTAGGTCGAACACCTACACTTGGGCTTGTATAAGAACTTGTTATCTTGTCGGTCAACCGAAGTCAACCATTTCGTTAGCTAAAGTCAACCCTCTTCGGGTCAACTCTGGGCT
This sequence comes from Ficus microcarpa, assembly GCA_025413485.1. Classification (NCBI taxonomy): domain Eukaryota; kingdom Viridiplantae; phylum Streptophyta; class Magnoliopsida; order Rosales; family Moraceae; genus Ficus; species Ficus microcarpa. The sequence goes on from CM046385.1 coordinate 21,707,919, forward strand.
TTGGGGCGAAGCCCGGTAACTCGGGTGCTGAATCCCGGCTACCTTGCGTTCTACATTTTTCTTTCAAAACTTAGCTTAAAATCTCTTTACTTTGAAAACTTGTCTTGAAAATCCTTTTCATAAAACTTAGATTAAAACTTAATAACTTTCTTCGTAAAAATTTCGTGAATCTTGGCCTATATTTTCATAAAATGGTTAAGGGTCGAAAACTACTTTTGGGACAGTTTCCGTGCTTAAAATACTGTGTTGAGTCCGAAAATCATTTTTCCTAAGTTGGTTCTACAAAATCAAGCACAGGATTTTGTTGAATCCTGCACCGTTTTCAGATTTTAGGTTATAATTAAAAATCCGTTTTGATTTGGAAAAGGTTTCCTTCATGAAAGTTCTAGCCCTCGAAGAGTTCTAAAACTTTTGTGTTTTACACTTTTTCTGATTCCTTACCGTTTGGTGTCAGTTTTAAATCAAAACCGAGCTTAACATAAAAACTGGGTCTTCTGACCCACCTACGGTTTTTCTTAAAAAAGTAGGCCTTTGGAGCCTTATTTTGGCAAATTGCCCGCGCTGCCCCCTAGGAAACACCCTAGTCTACAACTTTTGTGTTTTACGTTTTTGTCAATTCGGCCTCTATCAGCCAACTGTGACGATTTACCGAAGCTGCCTCCTGGGAACCCGAGAGACAGTTCAGTTTTTAAGTCCAATTGTTACGGCCTATGGCGAGGGTTCTAGCTCGACCGCCCACTGCGGGAGTTAGGTTCAAAACATGCAGCGCGTCTAGCGTTCCCTTACGGCTAGCTAAGCCGTCCCACATGTTCGTGCAACCCACCAAACCGAGCCTAGTTGCCTAGGGCTGCACGGTTCCACTAGCATGCATTCAACATAAAAACTCTAGCAACCTAGTCCATAAAATCCATGGCATACAAGCATACATACAAACTGACCTAAAGGGGACATAAGCCTACAATCACCCTAGCATGCATTCTACTAAATTTTAAGCACATAACCGAGCATAAAATTCATGCACACAAGCAACCAATCACTCGGCTAACCTCACCAAGCCACTCGGCCACACACAAGCATACACGGCACATAGGGCAGAAATTAAACCATGCATGGGCTTATGCCCTTACACATTTTTGGCTGAAAAATACACATAAATTCAAAGCTTAAAAACCAAATTAAAAGCTTTAGAAATCGTTTAGAGTTTTACCTCAATTGATGGTGTGATTCGGCCCTAGGGTTTGACTAGCCGAAATGGCCCCTAGCTCCCCCTTGGTTCCTAGTCTCGGCTGGCTGCTCCTAGGTGCACCAAGCACCAGATTTTTGGTCCCTTGAGCCACTCCTTGGCTGGTCCTAGGCTTGCTCGGCCACTAAGGTTCACTTGGCCCCAAAACTAAAAATTTTTCCTCCCCTCCAAGCCACCTACCTGAGGCTTCTCTAGAGGCAAATTCAGCCTCCAAAACTCACCAAAAGTCACTCACTTGGCTAGCCACACCACCCGAACCTCTTGGCCTAAGTTTTTCCCCCAAAATTTTCGGCTTTCCCTTGATCTCTCCTGCACTCTAGCTCACGGCAAGGGGCTGAACAGCCACCAAAAAATTTTTTTTTTCTTTCTTTCCCTCGGTTCCCTAGACCACCCGAAGGTTGGAGATGAAGTTGGCTCACAAAATTTTTTTTTTTCTGAACTCTCTTGGTCTCTCTCTCTCTCTCGGATTCTTGCAGAAAATTGGCAAGAGGTTGCTTGCTTTTCTTGAATAAAATAAATAGGTGAAGACTTCTATTTATAGACAAAGTGAAGGCTTTGAGAAATTAAACTTTGGCCCCATGATTTTTAAAAGTTTGGACTTGTAGGGGGGGCATGTGGCCGGCCATCAAGAGAAGTGGAAGACAACCAAGTGCTAGGTTGGCTTGGACATGTGTCACACAACCATTGGGCCACCACATCAAGAGGATAAGGATCAACTTTTTCTCTAGAATAAAAATTCTTGAACAAGCTTTGGTTTGACTGAAAATCTTGAAACGTTGAGTTCAAAAATTTAAATCCCAATACTGTAAATATTATTTTACAGTTTTTGGATTTTTTAACGTGCCGTCGGAAAATCGGGTCGAAAAATATTTTTCTTGTTTTCTCAAACCCTTTCTGCCCTATGATTTCATAAAATACGCTGGATTTCTCCATAGTGGTTCCGGTGTCTCATTTTCATTATCTGTTAATAAAAATGAGTTTCTGCAGTATTTTTTTGAAAAATGCAGATTTTAAAATTCATGATTCACAATTTGGACCATTTTGGTCAAACGTTGACTTTTCGGGTCAACGGTTGACTTTTTGGTCAAAATTTTGACTTTTCATAAAACGACCAGATTTCACTTCTTGTTGTCCGAAAAAGCAGTTTGCTTCTTCGAATCACTCGTTTTGAGTCTTTTTAAGCTATAAAACTCATAATACACATATGAAAGTTCTGAACTGAACTTTATTCATAAAATTGCATAAACTGCACATGTTTAATTCTTTACAAGAATTAGTAGCATGAAAAACCAGATATCACAACATGATTTTAAACAAGCAGTCCGAAAGCTTTCATCCATGGTGAAAGAAGTAATAGTTTCTTTCCAAATTATTTCTTTCAATCTGTCTAAATCACGGAATCTCGAATCTTGTATCCATATTGGAACATGCTCTCGAGCAAGCACACCAATCCAGCTCATCAATTCATCCCCATGCTTCCCTTCCGGTTGTCCTTTCTTGTCAAATGATACTGCAATTCGTTCACCTTTTTTTCTTGTTATATGGACTCGTTTCATTAAAGTTGCCCTTCGCTTTCCATCGCCAGTTGGATCAAACGGGTTTTTCCTTCGTGCTCGTCCCTTTTTGGATTGTTCCATTGTATGTTATTCCAAAAATCACCTATATTTATTGCAACACGAAAAAAAAAAATTTTTGAACATGTCGGACCAATATAATGAAAACAAATTTTCTTTCATGAAAACACATTAAATGAATTTTATAGAATAACGAAACATTCCTACAAACTTATCAAAAAAAATTGCTTAAATTTTGTTGTAATTTTTATAAAAAAAAAAAAAAAAATTGTACCAATGCACGGGCGCCTGGTGCCTACCCATGGGCGCCAGGCGCCTACCCACGCCTCTCTCGTGCCCTCACGCGTCTCTCGCGTGTGTATTAAAGATTTTTCATGATAGGTGGCTTAAGACAATATTGCTATAGTTATACTACGAATATTTAGCAACTTCTATATGATTTTCCAAAAAAAAAAAAAAAAAAAAACTCATTTCAGCATTTCGTCGAACATGTTGTAGGCGGACAAAATCCGGGTTCATAAATGTGGGTAGAGTTTCAAACACATTCACAAAACCGTTCACAAATCATAAATGTGTGACAAATATGTGGTAAGAGACAAAGAAGAATACAAATGTAAGCATTGTGTGCTAGTTGTTTTATTACAAAATAAGGAATTGAAGTTGGAGAAATGACACCTTGATTTCCTTTGAAGAAGAGAAATCCCACGGAGAAGGTTTTCACGGCGGCGACGGCGGGGCTTCAACCGAATTTTGGAGAGAGATGGCGGCGGCGCTTGATCGGACTTGGCGTCGAGTGGGCAAAGTTTGGAGAAATTTGGAGAAGTTTGGAGAAATTTGGAGAAATTTCTATAGAGGGTGGGCGGCTAGAAGGGGTGGTTGTGTTTAAATAATTCCTTTTGACGCGGAAGTCGAAGCATGAAATTCGAAATTTTAAACGAAATGTGGCAAAAATTTAAAAATTTCGAGCTATTACACAACGGTTTTAAAAAACCGTCGCGTAATATGGCCTTAAACGACGGTCCATACGATTCTTCTCAACCGAATATTACATGATGGTTTTCTGTGAACCGTCTTGTAAACGTCCAATTAGATGACGGTGTTTTGAAATCGTCGTGTAATCTCCGTCGTGTAATCCACCTTTTGTAGTAGTGTATGTTGTCTAAAGCCAATTGGGGAGATGGTTTGTCTTAACCATTTGGAGCGAGCCGACTCCCAAGTAGAGATATAGATATATTGCCTAGTGGTGGTGATATATTGGATTGTACCAAAGTGTAATTAATCTATAAGTTCACTTGATTAGATTAATTTACCTTTGAAGTTCATTATGCAATAACCTTAATTCTCAATAAGTAAATGACTTCATATTTATGACTTGTGTACTTTGATGTTCCAAAGACTAAAGAGTCTCGGAGTTGTAAGCTATCAGACCGGTTCGTTAGGTACATGACTTATATTTGATGTGAGCTTTACTTATAGATATAGAATTATAGCTCCCATAAAGAGTTAAAGTTATCCTCTTAATGACATTATACAATATATGAAAATGGACGAAGCCTCGGGTTTTTTGTGTAACACCTACCCAATACAACTATACATCTCCCAAAAAGCCATATTAGGTAGTGTTATTCCCTTATTCCAACATATGTTATTCTCAAGTAGTTAAATAGATAAAGTATGAAAATAAAGGCAAATTTGAACTTTTGAGTACTACCTCATAGATAATAAAACAACTATATCACACTCAACCTATATGGCTGGCCAAGTTTGTATACAATATAACACACAACTCAAAATGGGCACAGCCGAGTGTGCGTGTGTGTGCGTGCGTGTGTGTGCGTGTGTGTGTGTGCGTGCCATGTACACAAGTGCACGAGCATCGGGAGTGCACCAACCATTCATCTAATCCTCAACTAGTGTTGAGAAGTGCCCTCACGTGCATCACCATAACTGAATGAGCTAAAACCCAGTAAATAGAATCAATGCATAACATAAACAATATAAATATATATAAGCTCGTGACCTTACTTCTTCAATTAACTTATTTTATTTCACTTCTTATACTTTTTTTTTTTATCTTTTGCGTGCATTGAGGTTTCTTAAATGGGGTGGTATCCTAGATACCTTAGCCATCAGACCTTGGCCACAAAACAAACATCATAATAATGAAGACTATCATATACGGTAAAGTTATTTTAAACATTCCTTCTTTTTTGTGATTATCATGGAAGCTTCCCACATTATAAGTCTCCACGTGACAGGAGGTCCATCGCCCCCCGCGACCACAAATAAAATGTAACAAGATGCCGTCGTATGAGGCATATCACATTTAAAATACTCTTCTCTCTTGTGATCATCGAGGAAGCTTCTCACACTGCAAGTCTCCATCGAGACACAGTTCATCAATTCTTAACAATAAATCCTTCACAAGTCACCAATAGATCATTTAAGATACTCTTAAACTCATTTATTACATAAAATGCATTTGATACACATATTTCATCATGCAGTGCATGAATGCTTATGCCGTCATGATATGTAAACCGTATGCCCAAATCTCACTTTCAAATACATAATACATATGCATGACTTTTATGGTGAAACAGGTGTAATTCTACTTATCTCATGATTAGGTATTGCATTAAAGAATTCTTAGGCTTCCTCTCAAGGGATCCGGTGTTTAACACCTTTGAAATATAGAGCAATTTAACCATTTTATTGTCACTTCAACAATTATTAACTATAACAGTATCAAGGACCTTGTTTCCCTATAATGGACTTTAAATTTAAAGCCTAGTTTTAAAAAAAAATTGTCATAATTTCCCCTGTATTTAAGCCTCCCCAAAGCTTTAATATCTCACACAACACCTGAAAACAATAAAATTTCTTCAAAATATCCATAAATTATAAGACTATTATCAAAATCATAGTTTCCATTTTTCATTACCTGGTTCCAGCCTTATTGTTAGGGCCATATCTCCTAATCCAGAAGGAATTAATCAAAACGGTTTTGGGGTATTTAGTCAACAGATAGAGGGAGCAACGCTCAAATTTTCAACTTCAACAAAGCCTTGTAGCATATAGAAATAAATAAAAATTTGAACCACAGTGAAAACTAAACTGAAACTGGATAGTTCCCAAAACATGGGTAAAACCCTAATCTCCGAATTGAATTAGCTCTCACTGTTTTACAGACTTTAACCTAACATAAGAGACTACATACCACTCAAAAAGTACAGCTTAATTCCATAGTAAACCCTCTGAACCCACGTCCAAGGAAACGTAAATCAAAACTGCCCTTACATTGGTACAAACTAGGCGTTTCCTTGAAATTCTCCACCAAAAATTGATCAAACCACTCAAGATTGCTCTCAATTTCTCAAAACCCTAACTGAATATGGTGTTTAGAGGCAGAGGAAGTCAGACTTGGAGGGCTTGAGCAGAAAATGAGCCACCTAGTTGCTTTTTTAGACTTTAAAGTGTCAAGTAAGCACCTTAATTACTTAACCATGAAATAATTTCACCTAAGCTAAACTAGTGTCTGAGTTTTCAGCTTATTCACCTATTTAATGGGGTGTTGAATGCTCACACCAATCCCCAAATACAAACTAGGCCTTAACCAACTAACTTGTTTATTGAATGTAGTGTATACACTTTCACCAAAGATCTCGTACACCTAAAATCCTATCTTTGGATCCTTCACCATATTTGAGCTCCACAACTTATTTAATCCATTAAATTTTATAGATACCACTATCATAAACTCATTTTTCATTAGTCCACTTATCGGATCTACCTTCTAGAAACCCTATCATTCATCAATGCATTATATATGACTCAATACTTATGCACTTTTAAGAAATAATGCATATTATGAACATGACAAATGCATTTCACTAATCACTCAAACATATGATTCATATGCATGATATCATGAAAAGGATGCAATGCATTGGTTGTTAGAAAAACGGATATGATATCAGAGTTATGGTGCAGCGGAAGTTTTAAAATTTTTATGCCGATTCAGAAAAGAAGCTCATGATGTATATAACAATAAATTAAATACATAATTAAACGTACTTTGTTTCTCGGATTCCAAAATTGCTAGAACGTCGACCAACATGTCTTCTCTACTATTCTCGAGTCCCCACGTCTCAAAATGTGTGTGGGCACACATGTTATGAATCTAAGCGACTGGTAATTCTTCCGAAGTCTATATCCCACTTTCTCAATCCTGATGTACCTTGTTGAGAATTCGATCCGGACTCGTTCTTCAAAACTATAAAACAGGAACTGGTTAATCTTCTATGAAAAATATCACCCGGCTTAACCTTCGTCACAGTTTTAATTCAATGAAAATTTCTTTCTTTTTCTCACACCGAAAAAGGACAAATTTTCTCAAGTACAAAAAACTAGTTTTTTGTGTTTTTCTCTCTCCCAAAAACTATCCACCTATGAGTATGATATGATGATTGGCTTTTCTCAAGAACCCCTAGCCTTTATATAATACTTTAATCTTTTTTTCAAAAATATCTCCTACTTGAACAATAATTAATAATTATTTTTCTTAATAATCTTTTGAACTAAAAGATCATTATTCAAATTTTGGGTTAGGTTCTTTAAACCTTATGAACGGTTTTTTGCTAGGAGAAACTCAAAAAATTCGTGCTTCACCTAATGTGGAGATTGATTGGTGGTTTAAATTTAAATTAAGAATCTAGACTGATCAAAGTCTTAATCCAATTCAGATTCAAACTATTTTTAAACCTTTGAATTTGAATAAGATTTTCTTATTTGAATTTAAATAAATATTTTCCGCAAACATTATTCATATTTAATTAGTTTAAATAAATGAAATATTTTAGATTTCCAAGAAAATCTATCAAATAAACTCTATTATTTAAATCAATTAATAATTTAATGTTTGTAATATATTTAAACAATTTTGAACTAAAATCTTCTTCCCTCCATCCATTAAAAAACCGTGCCCTATTAATTAGGAGAGAAAAATTTTGTTTATCAAAAATTAAATAATTCAAACACAATCTTATTTTCAAAATTCAATTAATCAAAATACTTAACAAATAATTATTTTATTTATAGCTAATCATATGTTGACAAACCACATTATTTGTCTACATTAATTTCACATGTCCAATCATTTTTCGGGCTTGTATGTTAGAAAGTACCATATCTTAATAGAATTATTAAAATCCTATTTAATTTACCGATCTCATTAGGAACAAATCCCGAGACGCTTCATGGAACTATATGAGCTAGTAGAGGGACCTGATGGAAATATATAAAGAGACTCCTATAATTGTGAAAAATTAATCCCGGATTAATTATTCATCAATTATCAACTTCAGGACTATTCTACTAAAAGTCTGAAACTGAACTCCTGTAAACTCTAACGCAGTGCTTCTTCCATGATTTCTTCATCGCTTGTTTAATCCACATATGTTATCCATGATTGAATTAAGGACTTTTCTGTTTTATCTTTTCAATCATTTTAACTTAAAGTTCCATTATTCTCCATTGAAAGAACCACCAATTGTAAAGCCATATAATCGGTAAACCATCGAGAACATAAAGTAAATCGATGGTCAAGATCTTGTTATATTATTTTTTAATTCCCAAATAATGCCTTTAAGTAGATAATATGTACTATCGTTAAGATAGCTATGGATTGCATATCCATGAATCTTGATTTCTCCATCCTTAAGTCATATACTTAAAACACAAGTATATTGACCATCAATTATCAGTGTCTCACCTATAGTGGATCAAAGTACATAAGTCATAGATGCGAACTCAAGTATTCATTCCAGGATTAAGATTAATGCAGGATGATAATCAAAGCGTCATTGATTTTTATAAACAAAATTATTAAACCGAATCAATTAACACCTTAGATCCAGTCCATTGTCATACCTCAACACTGGTGTACATTAAAATTTCTACTTGAAACCTATCCGACGGTCAAGACTATTCCTTCAAGAAAATAGACAACCTTTACAATCTTATCATGAATAAGATCTCCAAATCTTATTCCATCGATTACGGACCATTTATTTAAACTATTATCAAATTACCACGTCTTCTATGTGTACCCTGTATATATATGGTAATCCGATATATTACCAACAGTCTAGGAGTTTTTTATGTTTACTCAAAATAATCATACAATCAACAAATGAAAGTAAATAGGACATAACTTATTAAACATGAATTGATTTTCTATTCTTATGACACATATAGATCCCAGCATTGGCCAATACGTGATAATTCTGGGCATCACAGTTTGTTGGTGAAATGACTAATTATTCACTTTAGGTAAATAATCATTTTTCTATTAGATGTATAATTGATTTTTAAGATAGCGTGATCAAAAGGTTGAACGGACTTTGACTTTAAGTTGATCGTAGATATCATATGAAGGTGTTGCATATATAACAAGGTCGTTGGACTGTAGCTACATGCTGGCTAACGTAATAAGGTATATAATTGGGAGCGCAGTTTTAGTTTATAGTGGTGTGACTCTGAAACTAATAATTGTGTAATTAATTTATTTGATATAGAATAGTTAATTACATAGATTATTAGAGTCCATATTCTATATGTTCTATTGGTCCCTTTACTAGTTTAATATAATTCCTTAATGGATGGTAATCAATTGGGATATTTATTATATCTTTAATTCTTGGATTTAGTGAAGAGAAAAACCCAGAACACCTACCACAAGATGTAGGCGTTTTTTCTTCTAAGGATAGAATGAGAAAATTTATTTCGTTTAATTAATTGGATAAATATTTAATTGAAGATAAGGTTTGAAATTTGAATTAATTATATTTATCTTTTGTGATAAATATGAGATTACTTGAAAATAAGAGATATAGATAAATTAATTATTTGATTATCCTATTTGGATTACAGGCGTTATTTATGAGGATAAGAGAAGGAAAAATTATCTCCTTATTGATTTTATTTGGATATTTATTACATAATTATTTAATTCAAATAAATTTGTCATGATTTTATTTGAATTTAAATTGGAGTTATGAAATATTATCCATAGAGATAAAATCATAATATAATTGAACATAAAAAATTTTGAATTAAATTTTGAATCTCATAGTCCTATTCGAATTCAAATTTCACTCAATATATTTACTATAAATATAGACCATAAGGACTTCTATATTATTTAGACCACCGATGCTAAGGTGAGCGAGCTTATTATTATTTTCCTATTATAGTAAAAATAAGCTGCAAGAGTTATGGGTGGTTGGAAGGAGAAAGTCGCACACAAATACCGATCAAGAGACCAAGCACCCACAGACTTTACCGTCCAGGAATTGGAGAATAATAAAAAAGGCCAATTGTTCAAACCTTTCATTGATCACATCCTCTAACATTGCTATTGTCTTCTCTAAAGATACGTAGATTGTAGAATAATTTATTATATATGACAACATATATAATAAACGTGATACTACTAACTAAGCTATATTTATAATAAATGTGATATTTGTCAACATAAATTATTCTATATTATAAAAATTTTCTGGCACTAGCCCAATGTCGCAACTCCAAATTCCAAATTCCAAACATTGACAAATGTGATATTGCTATTAAGCTATATTTATAACTACTACTATGTTACTAATTTAAATATTAAAACTTAACTTTCGAGTTAAAAAAAAAATCCCAAAAACAGAATTGATAGCAATGATGAAAATATCGATATTGGTGGAAATATCAAGGGTCTAAATTTACGAAATATCGATATCGATTGGGAAAAGTGAGAAAAATGATGGATATTTGTAAAAAATATTGGAAATTTAAAGTGAAATTATAGGAAATGAAAACTGAACTAAATTATATATAAATTTATTTATTTTTTTTACCATAACATGATGTATATAAAAAATCATATGTAAAGCACAAGCTGTATAAACCGATTAATTACATACATTGATAGAATAACAACTGCATTAAGTGTAAATTTTAAAATCTCATACTCTTTTATACAACAATAAAAGCACACAAGGTCCATAATTAAACACAAACATTCTTCATACATCTAAAATTCATTATCAAAATGAACTCCTTGGAGGTTCAAAGGTATAACTTTACAAACTATCCTGATCTAAACAATATTTTTCAAATAATTCTTGATTTATAATTCTGAAAATAGTTAATGAGATATCACATGTGTGTTAGTTGATGTTTTTCGACTGAAACTCCATAAATTGGATAGTTTGGATTTACCCAAAAAGGTAGATATTGTTCATGATCATGCAAAGTTATGTCATATGGCATTTGGGGAGAATGATAGTCAAAAATGACATAATCACCTTGATTTTTCTTTTTACATGCTTAAATTCTTGGCATTTTTTTTTTTCTTTTTTTAAAACAAGATTCTTAATTATTTTTGGCTATACAGTTTTATTTATAGCTAGAAAGTGTCAATTGCCAAAAAGTAAATAATTAATGTGAAGAGAAAAAATTTTCCTTTTATTTATTTTTTAAAGTCTTTGTCTTCATTTTCATATACATGTAAATCTAACACATGTAAGTCCATAGATGTTTAATAGATATATCCGTTGAAATATTCTGATAATATCCATATGTATTTGCATATTAGGGTAAAATTATAAAGATAGATTGTGGATATTGATAGAGGTGGCAATTCGTGTCGCGTGTCGGGTTTGTGTTATGTCGAAATTTTTTCTCCGAACCTGAACAAGACCCGCGACTTGAAAACGACTCGAAACCGTGACACAAACACGACATGAACTCGTAATGGGTTGACAAAACACGAACCGAACTTGACTCGCGACCCGAAATTGACACGCGACACGAACAACCCGAAATTGACAAGCGCTCCGAAATTCAACTCGCGAACCGAAATTCAAAATTGACAATAACATTGACCCAAAAATTGACACGAAAAAAAAAGTGTCGTGTTCGGGTTCTACAGGTCCAACCCAAACATGACTCGTTCTTTTCCGTGTCAATTTCGAGTGACCCGAAATTGATCCAATCCCAATTTTTCTTAACCCAAACCTGCGAAATTCGTGTCATTTTCGAATCGTGTCATCGTGTCGCGATCCGTATTGCCACTCTTAAATATTGATATATTATGAAATTTTTAAAAAAATTATCAATATGGAATAGATATTACGATAAGAAATATCTTTTGCCTTTATATTCTATATCAAGAGTTCCCATTTAATATGGACAAAGTATGGTACTTCCTACAAGACGGCGGTTCTATTTCCACACGGCATGTCGTGTTGATATTTTCATCGTAGTTGATAGTACGCTACTATTTCCACACGACATGTAGTTTTGTCTGTCAAACTTTTCCACGCCACTTCCCCAACTTCCCTCGGTCTCACTTCACTTTGCTCCTCTGGGTTTTTGAGGTTTTTAGGACACACAGACATCAGGGTAGAGAGAGAGAGAGAGAGAGAGAGAGAGAGTGTGTGTGTGTGTGTGTGTGTGTAGTGGGTGGTAGAGAGAGAAACTAAGCTACAAATCCATGGATGAATGAATTTACTACGTACTACTACCAAGGAATAACAACATCGTCAACAATGTCTTCTTCCAAACTCTTCCCTTTCCCCAACACAAATCTCACTCCTTTTCCCTCCTCTTCAATCTCGTCTCCAAACCCATCTCTCTTCCCGAACTTCTCTCTCTCTTTATCTCTCCAACTCCACCGTAGAACCACCCACCACCACCGCCACCACCATCCCCTGCTCGCCACCGCACCCAGCGCCGCCCCTGGGGCTGACCAATCCCAGGATTTCGAGCAAGCTCAGGAAGCCCTCTTCGAGTTTCTCCGAGGATTCGGAGTCTCCGAGGAGGACTCGGCTGCCATCTCGGAGAACTCGCCTCAGTACGTGGGGATGCTGGTGGAAGCGGTTCGGGACGTGGAGGAGCTCCAGCTGTGGAGCTCCTGGAATAGCGAAGCGGCGGCTGGGTTTAAGGAGAAGGTTTTGTGTATTGCCAAGGACAAAGGTGATAATGGCAAGGTTGCCTTCTTGGAGAGCTTTGTTGGGTTGACCCTCTCGTCCGCCATGAATGTCGCCCGGTATCTCTTTCCTGAGACCCTTCCCGGTCTCATTGCTAAGGTGAACAACTAACTGAATCTTTTTTTTTTTTTTAGTGATGGAAATGTTTGTTTGGTCGAAATGTGAATTGAAAAAACTAGATATTTGAATAGTGCAAAAACTTAAAATGCCTTCGGAGAGAGGGAAAAAAAACAAAAAGCAATATGGATCAATTGTTTCATTCCTCTTGTGAGCGTTTAGAGACTAGAATCATCTTATTTAGACTTGAAATAAGAAAGTTATGGACTTCAAAGTTTGGGAGTTATAGAAATGGAAGAGAGAGGAACAGAGATGTGGGATTTGTACTTTAGTTAATTGGAGTTGGAATTTTTTGAAACCGATCTAGAAAACATAGGTTGGAACCATTGTTCCAAACGGGTCCTTAATGTTTTTTCATGACATTCTCTTTTAATGGAACTTGATGTTTGTTAGATCAGTACATGTATTAGTGGTGATTTCTTTTGATTTCTTTGTTGACATTCTATGGAAATGATTGTTAATTGGGTTTGTTAGCAAAAATTTAATGGGAAATGTGATTTTGGTTTTAGTTTGGTGTACACTTTTAAATCCTAGAACAAAGCTGATTCATTGTTTTTTTATCTAGTATAAAACTGTTGCTTATCATGTATTTGGCTTATAGGTCAAGTACATGAAGGAAATCTTCTTTTCTGGCGGTAATAATGAAGGAATCATTGAGAAAAATGCTCGCCGCATGATGATGCACTTATCGATTCCAGTCGATGAAGATTTGCAACAAACTTTGTCTTTTTTTGAAAAGGTCCAGTATCTTTTTTCCAAATAACTGTAATCCATCTGTTTGTGAAGCTGCAAATATCTTTTGTATTTTTTTTATTTTTCTAGTGTTAGTCTCATTACTATACTTGCAAGGTTAATTTTACCGCACATAGCTAGGTGATGTTGCAGATTGAAGCAAGGCGTGGAGGTTTGGGCACTTTGGGTTCTACGGATATCTCTTTCCGTTATCTAGTGGAATCGTTCCCTCGCCTTCTTTTGTTACCACTGGAATCTCAAATGAACACCATTGTGGAATTTCTTGAAAATATCGGAATCTCTGAAGGATGCGTGACAAACATACTTCTATTGTTTCCACCTTTTCTGTTTCACAAAATTGAAGTCATTCAAACACGAATGCTGGTTTTAAAGGAGGTAATGATCTTCACAACAATTTATTAATCAAGGCATATAGATAACGTGACTTAATCAATTCAAATAATTCAGCAACTGTATGCTGCGGCGAAAATGTGTAAACCGGCCCACATGTTGGTTTCGGCTCCATTTTTATCAATGTGCACAAACGCTTTCTCTGTTTTCTACCTCTCCAAAAACTGAACCTGTAGTCATGTTATGTACCGGGTCTAAGGATATAAAATGAGTCCATGAGTTTCGGCATTCAATTTGCTTCATGAATTGGCAAGGCAAGGTTTAGGATGAATGCCGGCCATAATGAGATAACCATTAACCAGTTTTCGAGTCTTCTTGTGGACTTCATTAGCAGGTTTAAATCCTTAATATTTAAAACAAATCCACTTTCATATGTGGATGTGGAACACCATACCAGAGGCCTAGGAGGACTTTCAAATGTTTGAATTCTGCTGTAGATTAAGTTTAATATTCTATAGTTGCATAGTTTTCTGAGTTTTTCGATGTTGTTTCTGACTGCCCAACTATATTCTCTATCGCTTTCCCTCTTTTCAGATATCATTTGTTCACTGTTTTCTTGTCTTGCTTTCTCTTCTGTATACTGCATGGTCCTAACTGGATTTCTGGTGTTACTATCGTATCTTTAACTGCCTATGTTTGTGTAATTTTCCTGCATATTTCAGCTCAGTGTAGAGGAAAAGGATGTTGGAAAACTTCTAATAAAATATCCGTGGGTTCTATCAACAAGTATTCAAGAGAACTACAAGGAGATCATATATTTCTTTGACATGGAAAAGGTATGTTATCAAACATTAGTTTGCATGGTTTCTAAGTTTCACTCTCAAGTTTTTCGATAATTTCTGCCTTTTGTTTTTGGTTTTTTTTTTTTTTTTTGGTTGTACTTCTTTCATCTGAAGATGTTTCATATTTCCGTCCAAAGGAATATTACTTGGTTATATGTTGAGCAAG
Organism: Ficus microcarpa; assembly: GCA_025413485.1. NCBI lineage: Eukaryota > Viridiplantae > Streptophyta > Magnoliopsida > Rosales > Moraceae > Ficus > Ficus microcarpa. Next base: position 21,722,987 of record CM046385.1, read on the forward strand.
GTAACTTGTATAGTCAGTATGCATTGCTAATCTACTTGGAAATTGCTTCTGGAACAGATCTAAGATTCTGGATGACTCTAAACTTGTTCTCCGGTTCGAGGAAGATATTAAGAAACCAAAATAATGTTTCTATCTTGGTAGTAAAATAAGCTAATTTGTTCTAGGACATGTATGGTAGATCAATTTGAATGAATGCTTGTTAAAAAATCGATTATGTTTTGAGAAGATAATTTGCTCTTCTTGATAGGTACCAAAAACGAGTGTTGATCGTGCAATCAGAAGTTGGCCTCATTTATTGGGTTGTTCAACTAGCAAGATAAAGTTGCTGGTTGAGGAGATTGGAAAGTTAGGTGTTAGAAACAAGAAACTGGGGCAGGTTATCAGTAAAAGCCCTCATATATTGCTACGGAGACCACAAGAATTTATTGAGGTGGGTATATCTCATTCCTTGTTTAAGTTCATAACATTTATGTTATAGTTTCCTACTTTTTAGATTCGTGGGCGTAGTTTCATCTCTTTGTCCAATTTAAATGGTTTAAAATTGTAATGTCTTCTGTGGACAAAACGCTCTTGTTGAAAGTGTATTCTGAGTTACCTAAATATTGAATGTGCTAAGAGTGTGTGTGGTGTGTGTGGTGTGTGTGTATGTCAAGGCTTGCCCCTTCATTCTTTAAATTGTCGTTGTTTAAGCATTTGGTTTTTCCTCCACTAGGTTTTATCAGCTTTGTTTTCACGATAGGTTGTGGACCATTTTGGTTTATTTTCTGCCCCCTTTTGGGTGTATTTTCAATTCATGGTGGTTCTTTTGTACAGGTGGTTTCACTCTTGGAAAAATTAGGATTTGACAAAGAAACAATCGGAAGTATTCTTTGTCGCTGCCCAGAACTATTTGCAGCTAGCATCGAAAGAACTCTTAAGAGGAAGCTTAAATTTCTTGCTGCTATTGGTGTTTCTAAAGTTCACTTTCCCCGGGTTATTAAAAAATATCCTGAGTTCCTGGTATCCGACCCTGAAAGAACTCTACTTCCTCGGTAATTCTCTGTCTTTGGCACTTATTTGGATTGCCTTTGTTGTGAAAAATGACTGCAAGTAAAAAGATTGTTTGCGAGAACAACTTCACATATGTCAGTGGTCGAGATTTGCATGATCAACCTGTGGTTATCTCATTCATCTGAATGTAACATGACTGAGATCACATTGGCTCTATATCGTCTGTGTAACCGAAAGCTCATATGACGTTTTAGATACTCTTAACCGCATTAATTGCACAGAGCACAAGATCATATTTTTTCTCAAATCTGGAATCAAATTTCATAACGAATTCTTCCAACTGCAAGCGGGTCTTCCGTTAGTGATTCTGAATCAATAGTGAGTGCACATTGTCGTTCCTTAAAGAAGTTATGCTACAGCATAGAATATAATTCTCTCTGTTGTTTTGAATGCTAATCAGGGGACTTGGTATGCAGGATGAGGTACTTGATGAACTTGGGGTTGTCTAAGAAAGATGTTGCGTTTATGGTTCGTAGATTCTCACCTTTGCTCGGGTACAGCATTGAGGAGGTTCTCAGACCAAAGCTTGATTTCCTCGTAAACACCATGGAGAAGCCAGTGAGGGATGTGGTGGATTATCCAAGATTCTTGAGCTATTCATTGGAGAAGAAGATAAAGCCAAGATACTGGGTTCTTAAGCAAAGGAACATTGAATGTAGCTTGAAAGACATGCTGGGAAAAAATGATGAAGAATTTGCTTCCGATTTCCTCGAAGCCGGAAAGACAAACGTTCCTCCGCCTGCTTCCCCAGCTCCCCAATAATAAGCTTTTAGGGAAGATCGTGTACAGTTTTTCTCAAATAGTAAACCACAGATTTATTGCTTTTTAGTCCAACTATCACATCACATGTAGTAGGTCATTTTTTCAAGAATAATTATTTTAGTAATTATGATAGTCCATTCTACAATTATTTATGGTAATTATAATAACTTTTTTGATAATAACAATTATGATAAAGTATTTGTGGTAATTATTGACTAGAGATTGACCAAAAGTGAAATAATCAAAATCAATGTTTTTAGAGGGATCTCAAGAAAATGAGAGTAGAATTCTAGGGGATTGGTTATCAATCACCTCCGGCAGGAATGGTGAAGATCAACGTCAATGCAGCAGTCTTGACGAACACGAACAACGTTGGAATAGGTGTGGTGATTCGAGATGATTGCGGTCAAGTATTGGGCGTGAAGTTAATAAATAAATAAATAAATAATAATTCCCAAGTTTTTCTCCGTACCTGCCTGAATGTCGCAATGAGAGAAATGTATTGAATTGGCAAGTTCGTGCGGTTTCTCTCATTTGGATTCTTTAGTGCCATTTAGTTGAATGGTAACAGGTTGAAATTTACTCAGATCTATATATTTACGAATTGAATTACGGATCAAGAATCTCCTAATAATCCGTGAAATCTGTGAATTTTAGCACACACATATATATATATAAGTTTTATATAAAATAATATTGACGATTGATAAACACTTTATATTGAGATTAATTGACATTTGTTTTTATGCAATGCTACAATTTAGTTTAATTGTGGAATATATGACTTTGATTGTGTTGTGACAAATTGGTACATGAAAGGTGTGTAAGGAAACAAATAAGAGATATTAGGAAAGGGCAACAAATAAGTTTAGATTAATTCATCAATTAAGGATACAGAAAACACCATTTCAAGATACAGAATTAAAAGATAAATTCACACTCTTGGTAATCCACCAAAGAGATAAGAGTGCTGGGATAAAACTTAAAACAAATTGGATTTACTCTTGATAACTCAACTCACTCATTCTTTTTTATTGAAAGATTACAAATAGGCCTCTAAACTCACACATATTTACGACTTTAACATTAAAACCAAAAGAACCTTTAAATATCAAAAACCCCATATAACTACAAAATTAACATGTAACTATTAGACGTCAGAAACTACCCAAAAAAAAAAATATAATACAAATACTTTAATAATCACTAAAATCTCCCGAATAAATCCTAACTTTAGACTTCTAAATTCCAAGACATGTATAAAGGCTTTTGAGTGCTCCCTTATCAAGACAAGACCTTTTGTATTCCACCGACTCCAAAATTAATAAATATTTTCAATTAATCTAAGTGCTCGTTTGGTTCGTCAACTCAAATATAAAATTTTCATATCAGTTTTTGTCTTTTTCTGAAAAAGTTTTTTGTCTTTTTTGAAAAGTCAACAAAAATTACTATTAAAACTTAAAATTTCCAACTCAAACTGGTGAACCAAACGGAGTCTAAGAGTGATATCATCTTTTAGGCTTCGATTGACATTTTAACTCAATTTTAATTAAATTGTACTTTTTCATTTCTTCAGTTTTTGTCTTTTTTTAAAAAATAAATAAAAATTATAACTAGTTTTTAAAAAGTCAACAAACTTTAACTTAAAAATTTCATCTTCAACCGGTAAACCAAACGCAAACTTAATGTTGCCACTGAATCATATAGTGCTACCACATTTTTTACTGCATCACAAATTGTATTTTATTGAACTACTATTATATTTTAATATGTTTGTTTTAATTTTTTACAGCATCACAAATCAGATATTTATCGATTTGATTTGAAAATTAATAACGGATTGAGATTTTCATTAATATGAAGATTTCTGGTTGAGATTTAACTCAGTATGATCTAATATGTAAACAATCCTAATACCATATGAAGGAATGTAAAGAGCTTGGCCAATCTATTCTATGCTATTACTTGGCTTGACGAAAATGATCTCCCCATGAGTCACATAATTATTTGTGCCCCTGCCGGGAAAATTAAGAGATTTTTGTATAGCCGTACTCCAAGTTTAGGGTCCGTTTGGTTGGTTAGTTTAAGTTGAAATATTTTAGTTGTAATAGTAAATTTTTATTGAATTTTCAGAAAAAACAAAACACTTTTTGGGAAAAAGACAAAAACTTTTTGAGAAAAAGATAAAAAAAGTACAGTTTGAGTTGAAATGAGATGATGAGACAAATGAACCCTTAAAAAAAAGGAGAGGGGAAAAAAACTCCAAGTTAAAAAAAGGAAAAAGAAATCATATTAAAATGATTATTAATTCACATTTTCTATTTGTTTTTTTTTTTTTTGGTAATATATTTTCTTTTTCTTCGTACCATATATTGAACAATAAAAAGAAAACAACCCCGGTACAGGAAAGAATTCCTATTACCTAACTACGCTAAATCGTTTAGGTGTTATTACAATTATCAATTACCTTAAATTATCATAGTCTAAGCTTACCAAAAAAAAAAAAAAAAAAAAAAAAAAAAGCAGTACAAACAGAATAGTCACTTGTAGGCCTTCACAGAACTATGTTTATTTAAATTAAGAAAGGCAATTTTAGGTGCAATACAACTCCAACCTAACTTGATTGGCATTGGCTTAGCCTAACACCATTGACCAGAAATTGACTTTTGATTTGTTAAATTTTAGTTTCTGACGCGCGCGCGCGTGTATAATATAGATAAATAATTTTCTAAAAAAGAAATAATAACTTTTAACAAAGACGATTTGAAAAATGAAAAATTAGTGATCTGCATTCCTAATGTAAAATATAGATAAATAAGTACTTTCTTTTATTTTAATTTGGTTCAAATATAGATAAATAAGTTAAGCAAATTAATACTCAAATTGTTAAATTTAATGTGAGAATGCCAATTGATTCTTTCACTTGATAGGTCACGCGAGTATATTTTCTTTGCTTTCCTAAAAAAAATCAATTTTTTTTCTTCGTGACTCTCTCAACTATAATTTTGAAATACCTCAAATTAATATATTACCTAACAAAACAAAAAAAACAAAAAATCAAAACAAAAAAAGTTAATAAAATGTTTCTCAATTTCATTTTTCATGTAACCCTCTTGACAATAAATTTTGCTATATAATTTATCTACGATAAAAACTGAATATGCACGTGTATAAATTGCAGGAAAAAATATTTTCTCAAATGTAAAAGATAAAACCTAAATTCTGCCAACAATAAAAGAGATTAAAAAAAAAAAAAAGAAAAAGAAAATAAAACCCTAAAGACAAATAAGCAATCCAAGCAGACAGTTCTCTTCCAGTCTCTCTCTCTCTCCCTCTCACACAATTTGCGCCTTTGCTTTGGCTGTCCACTCAGATCAGATTCAGCGTTGAAGCCACCTTCCGCCACCGGCCGACCACCGTCGGCCTCATCTCAACTTCTCTCTCAGGCAACTTCTCTCTCTCTCTCTCTCTCATTTGTTGTTTCTTTGAATGTTGCTTCTGTTCTTACTGCGAGAAATCTTTAAAAATCTTTTTACGTAATTTATTGTTTTAATTATTTTATTTAGTGTTTCAAACTTAAGGTTATCAATGTACTACACTACGGAATAATTTAGATTTCTTGTGCTGCGTGAGAATTTAATTTTTTCTTGTATTTTTTTAATTTAATTTAATTTTGTACTTCTGTTTTTGTTCCAGAAGAATTTCTTGGATATGTAGAATTTCGTATTCTTTGTTAATTTATATTTACATTTAGATTTTGAGAAATGCAAAATTTAACACAGAATGGTCTTGTATTAATGAATTGACATGTATTTGTCTGTCTGTCTGTCTGTCTGTCTATCTCTCTCCCTCTACAAATTGGATTGGATTTCCTCTCTCTAGAACCAGATGGATTGGTTCCGATGTAATTTTCAGAAACTGGCATGTAATTCCATCGGTTGGAATCCATCTCGAAATGGATTGAATTGGCCAAGAGATTGTGGAAATTTCTTTGGTTTGTTCATGTTTATTGGAAATTGCATATTTTAGTGAACCATAGGGAAAGACCCGAAGTCTTTAAGAGATCCGGAGACACTAAACTTGATTTGGGAGTATTCGACGGTAAATGAGATTTGCAATTGTGACCGGATATTAGTGGGGAAAATTCAGCGTTTGGTATTCCCCGAAAAAAAAAAAAAAAAAACCACTATTGAATCTTGCCTGCGTAGTAAAATGAGGGGTTTTGTTGGTTCATATCAAGTTCCGATCTTATTAATTACAGGAAATAAGTTCTTTCACATCATATTCACATTTGCACTGAAAACAAAAAGTGCACACCTATTATAAGTACTGATTGGTTTCTGTCTTTTAGGTTTTACAACTTAACACACTCTGTAGAGGCTATTTCAGCTAGACGATGGACCAGGTTAGTAGTGGATCTTTCTCTTTCTCTCTCTCCAATTTCAACATATGTCCTTTTTTTTTTTGCTCTAATTGTCGATGTTTTTTATGTCTTAGTATGAAAAAGTTGAGAAGATTGGTGAAGGAACCTATGGTGTGGTTTACAAGGCTCGCGACCGTGTAACTAATGAGACTATTGCTTTGAAGAAGATCCGTTTGGAGCAGGAAGATGAGGGTGTGCCAAGTACAGCTATACGGGAAATTTCCCTCTTGAAGGAAATGCAGCATGGAAACATTGTCAGGTGTAAAATTTAATTTGCTACATTCTTTTACTAGGCTAGCTTATATGGTACGAATTAAGAAGTTTTTCATATTACATGTTACAAGAAATCAAGTGTCTAGTTTTGGTGCTGCTTGCCTAAAAAAAGTGATCGGAGATAGAGATTTCGATCGAGTCTATGAGATTTCTGATTTGCATCCTGAAGAAATACGTTTGGATTATTACGAGACAGAAAGGGCAGCAAAAAATGGTTGGAACAAACACTTTTGTCGTCCACAAGATTTCTTATGAATTATGATACTAACTTGACAGTTAGCTTATCGAGTATTTGAAATGAATTTGTTTGGGAGCCATAAGTTGTACTTACAGAGTTGCTTTTTTAATTTGTTTATTTGTTTTTCATTTGTTTGGCCTAAATCACTTTCCAACTTTCTTAATGGTTTCAGCATATAAACCTTAGGTAGAACCTTCCAAATATTTTTGTTGATCTATTTTTCAGCATTTGCATTAATTATTTTTCTTTAATTTTTTCTTTGAGCTTTCTTGTGACTTTGTGATGTGATATTAATGATTAAGACTTTGGGCCCATTCGTTTTTCTAAGTTGAACAAGTAAAGTACTAAAGAAGGGCAAGATCCGAACAATGTGTGAACAAGTAACAGCTCAGATTGGGAATCCAATATTGCATGAATGCTCTGCACATTCCTTGATGAAGAACGTAATTATGGCATAAAATTACCAACATAGAAATCAATTTAATTCAGAACTATTTTGAATTTCTACTTTATTTTGTTGCTGAGAGAGAGAGAGAGAGTTGTAACAAAATATGATGTGTATTTCCTTGACAGGTTACAGGATGTAGTGCACAGTGAGAAGCGCTTGTATTTGGTTTTTGAGTACCTGGACTTGGATCTGAAGAAGCACATGGATTCTTCTCCAGAATTTGCAAAGGATCTACACCAAATAAAAGTCAGTTTTTCCTTTTCCCTTCGGCATCTCTTGCATTACATGCTTTTGATTTGTTTTCCAGACTCCAAAATGAGCACTATTTCATATAAGCGGCTGGTTAGTTCTTGATATCTTACTTTTCTAATTTTGATGATGTTACGGGGACTATATTAAGATTGTATGATTTAATCTTTATGGACAACTTCGAATGAAGTTTCATTATATAACGACATGTTGTCACAAAACAAAAACAAAAACAAAAACAATTTTCATTACAAAATAAATAAATAAATAAATCAATCAATTTTCATTGTTCCACAGTAAAATATCAGAAGCATGCATATTTGCCACTCTTATTTTTCTGTTATTTTCCCTTGATCTCGGTCTTAGTTTTCTTAGTTTGTAAGCTTATTTTTAGGTTTTAATTTCTCATGCCTTAGTGTAGGTTGATGCTTAAGTTTTCTTTGTAGCTTATGTTAAGGTTATGGTACTCTATGCTTGAATGAGTCAATTATTTGTTCTTTAATTAATTTTGTTGATGAAGTAGGACTATTGGAAAATGAATTTCTTATGGTTATTGCATTTTTCCAGATGTTTCTTTATCAAATTCTCCGTGGCATTGCCTATTGTCATTCTCATAGAGTTCTTCACCGAGATCTCAAGCCTCAGAATCTATTGATAGATCGTCGCACCAATGCACTAAAGCTTGCAGATTTTGGATTGGCAAGAGCATTTGGTATTCCTGTCCGGACCTTCACTCATGAGGTATTAATACTTCATGATTTTAACTTTCGTCTTCTATTGTTAGTTCTTTCCCAATAGCTGATTATTGAATTTGGCATCTAAAGTTCTATATGATCAATGTTCTTCACCCTATAATCCAAAAATAGGAGTAAAACAACTTGAATCTAGGGCGTGCAGTTTTTTTCCTATGACTTGGCTATGTATTGCATTAGAAAAAGAATCTAGGCGGCTGGTGTAATTTCAATGCAGGTGGTATTCCTGAGCTCGACTTGTGAGCTTAATCAATTATGGTTCTTTCAAACAAGGGGAGGTACACCATAAATGTAATTGTACTCTTCCAGGGGTGGAATCTTAGGCAGCACCTTCCTATATAGCTATGAGGATATAGAGACGATTGGTTCCTCATGGAATTTATTGGTTCTAGGTAAAACTGGCAGGGATTTTTTTAATGGTATAATGTTGTTTCTAATGCCTTTTGTTTTGAGAAAGCTTTCTTTTACTGAGACGACTTTTTCAGTCTACAAATCATTACCAGGCTTAGGTTAATAATAATTGTTTGGTGACCCTTATCTAGGTGGTGACCCTTTGGTACAGAGCACCAGAAATATTGCTTGGATCCCGTCATTACTCCACACCGGTCGATGTGTGGTCAGTGGGTTGTATATTTGCTGAGATGGTGAATCAACGACCATTATTTCCTGGAGACTCGGAAATTGATGAGTTGTTCAGGATATTCAGGTGTATATATATTTCCAGCCAAATATTTTGCTTCGCCATTCCTGTTTTTCTTTTTCTTCTTTCTATTGGAATGCAGGATCCACATTAGCATTAGGATTAGGAAAACCCGTTCTTATAAACCTTTATAAAGGTCATGCATTAAAGTACAACAATCAATACTGACGAGTCTATCGTTATGGACAAGATTTTTCGATATTGTTGGACAAGCCATATTATGTACAACCTTAATGTTTGGACTTCTTCCCTTCTCATTTTGCAAGAACAAACTATTGAATGAAGTCCTAATCTGTAAAAAAGTGAAAAGAAGAATCTTCTGATCTGGTGGAAGTTAAATGCTCTTCGTCTATGTTTCACTTGCATTTTTATGGTAGATAAAAAAAAAACTGAGATATCTATTCACGAATGAAATTTCGTGTTCATCTAGAAATTTCTTGAAAATGATGATGCCAGAACTTCCAGTTCCAGCTCCTAATAGACCTGTTGAAAGAAATTGTTGCAAAAGTTTCCAAATTGCATGTAACATCCTCACAGGGTTGTTTTCTTGGTGAAGAATCTTGGGCACCCCAAATGAGGATACGTGGCCGGGAGTGAGTTCTTTGCCTGATTTTAAATCCGCCTTTCCTAAGTGGCCTGCTAAGGTAATTTTTCTTATTCCTCACTTTTGCTTTGCCATTAATTCTTTAGAAAACCAAAGGACATATATTGCTGAATATCTTAAAATACAGACTCTTTACTTCGCAGGACTTGGCAACTGTTGTTCCAAATCTTGAAACGGCTGGTCTTGACCTGCTTTCTGTAAGATCATTTTTGCTTTCGTTACCACAATGTTTATGCCAAATGCCGCACATAATGCAGACCATCTACTACCAATTCGTTTATCAATTTCCTAAGAGTTTTTTTCCTTTCTTTTTTTTTTATTTCCTCGTGACAGAAAATGCTCTGCTTGGATCCGAGCAAGAGAATCACGGCCAGGAGTGCTCTTGAGCATGAATACTTCAAAGATATATCATTTGTGCCCTAAATCCCAAATCCAACTTAAAGGCAGACAATTGTCTATAGTATGCCTAGAACCCTATGGATTTTGATTGTGTGAGATTTGTGTGCATGTGATTTTTTTCTACCAATTTGTTTGACATATTTCAGATCATTTCGATTTAGTCCTTCACCTGATTTGATAGCCCAAGTGGGTGAGAGTCCACTCTCGGTCCCATCCTCTCTTTCTAGCTCTTGAAAGATACACATGAAGTTGCTTGTAATTGACCGTCCATGTTTTTGTGACCGCTTGAGGAATGGAAAATGTTAGGTTTGCCTTTATCCGCACCTGTTTTGTGTTTTCCATCTTGCTAGAATGCATAAAATATTAATAATGATAACCAGTAGCTCGGTGGAATTCGTTCCGGGACTGAATTTTTAGCGACTTGACAATCTCAGATACCATAATATGTTGTCACTGGTGATTTATGGTATTTAATGCCTCAAGGCAATAGAAGTCATGCTAAGGCAAGTAAAAACTGTGGGTCGATTTAGTAGTAGCTATTCATGCTTCATAGAACTACCAAGGTTAGAAGAATGAAGAAGATAAATAACATAAAATGCTTTCAAAGTGAACGGTATACAGCTTAAAAGGAAACAAAATAAATTGATGGACCAACTTTGTGCTTGAACGATCCGTGTTTGGTAAGGAGGGAAAAAAAAAAAAAAAAAAAAAAAAACGTACACCCCAGGTGAGAAAAATAGATTTGTTTTCAAATAAAAGTTTATTTTAGCAGCATGATCAATGAAGTTTCCGGTTTAGAGTAGTGTATGCAATCTCGATATTCCTAAGTTCAATTAAATTTTGTTACCATCTCTAGTTTCGGGTATTTGTGAGCGAGTCAACAGATTAATGGATATCATAAGATATTCTATGTGAATAAATGAGTTATAGAAAAGTTACTATGAGTGAATGAGTGAGTTTTAGTAAGGTTGTATCCTTTCCCCGTGGTTAGGGTTGGCAATTTTGGCAATTTCGGACATAATACTGTGATGCAACACGAGAACAACACGAATTAAAGGGGTTTGAACCACATGTTTAATAATTGTTATAATTGGGTTGACATGTTTAACACCAAAATAAGTGAGCGAGAAATGGGTTAACTTGGTTAACCTATTTAACCCATTTATGTAAGCCCAACACGACTAAACCCATTTAGAGTCCATACATAAAATTGCTCAATATATTAAAAAACCCTAAAAATAACAGCATATAACTCTAATTCTTTTCTCCTCATCTCCTCGTCAGCTGTACACCCTTTCCTAGCTCCCTTAGAAAAACGTGAATTTTAACTCCCTCAGAAAAATAACAATATGTTTGTTTTAATTATTATGGATATTTTATAATTCTAGTTGTTAATTTTATGTTTTATATGAATATAATGAGTTTCTTGTATTACAAAATTTAGAATTTTAAGTGATTTTTTATCCAAAATTTGTGTTAAATAAGTCAAAAACCAATTTCGTGTTAAATAGGCTGTAAATGGGTTTTTCGTATTAAATGGATCATAAACAGGTTTGTTTCTGTACCAACTCATCATGGCTTGTTTAATAATCGTGTTCGCATGTCGTGTCGTGTTACCCATTTATTAAATGGTTCATGTTCGTGTTTAGGTTTCTAACCTGTTTATTAATCGTGTCGTGTTTATTCATGTTTATCGTGTCGTGTTATAATCATACTGGCCTGAATCCAACCTGCGAACATGAATCGCCAGCCCTATCCACGGCTACACTTTCTGCACTTTACGCGGACGCAGATAGAGAATTGTCAAGAGAATGATACGAGGTCTACAAGACTAGAAAGAATAATAATACTGAACTACTGAGTAACAAAATAAGTGTCAACGAATAATAATATAAAAACCATGTTTTAAAGGAAGGAAATTTTAAAAATCACTCTTGTTGAACTCAAGCTCATAATTGCATTCTAAAATCACCGTTACATAACTGTCTAAAATACTAGCAACAAATAGGTTTTTTATGGAAATAAATGGTGAACAATATTACATCAATGAAGGCGAATAAAATCGGATATTATAGAAACCTGTTTTAGTTTGGATGATTTTAAAAAATGAATAGAAATAAAGAAAAGCAACAGGTAAAAAATAAAAATCATCATGAGTTCAATTTTAACTTTGTTCTCCACATTTCTCCAATAACCTTCTTTGGACTTGGATCATCTGGTCCTTTGTCTCGTTGCCCCGAAGTGAAATACAACCATCCGTCCCAGAAACCAACCAATGTGGTTTTCACTCGAAAGGGAAGTTTTCCAATCACTGACCACTCCTGCAAAAATATATCATTATGGTAAGAAGTACCAAAAGGAAATAACTTATTTTGTTTTTGGATATAACAGTGAAGATCTAAGAAGCACAACCGACGTTTTTCATGCCATGAAAATGAACATCTATGATGGAAAGACTAGAACATCACATTTTCAAATGCAACAAAGATCAAACCTAAATAAGAAACAAGTTAGGGGACAAAAAAGAGACCCTTTAGCATCGATTTATCATACCCGGTCATTGAAATTTTTATATGCCAACACAAATGTAATATGATTACGCACATATTTATTTAATCATGAAAAGGCGAGGAAGGTACCAGTTTATTCAAGTTAAACTGAAAAATCTCTCCGACCAAAACCATCTTTTTGGTTGCAGGATGCTTCTCGGTTGTGCCTCCAACAAGGACAATAGAATTGTTGACAATCACCCAAGCAAATTCAATATGGGAATCTGGCTTTGGCATCGGAGGTAGCACTTTCCACTTCATCTCATCATCCAGCATGTAAACATCACTATACACAACCTGAGACAAAAAATAAAATGTCACAAGAATTGGGAATAAAGGAAATCGTATTTCATCACTTTATGATACAAACAGCCAGCCTTTTATAGGCACAATACAATCAGACCACAACTAGGAAACCGCTAGGGACCCTACAACTGGAAAACGGGAAAGAATAATTACATCCCAAAAATAGAAGTTACCCACATTAGGAGATTACCCTAAATCAGCCTATAATCAGTACAAAATATTCACATTCCCAATTAGTCCCCTAAGTTACCCTATACGCCCATATTCTCCAACACTCCCCCTCAAGCTGGGGAGTAAATATTCTCCATCCCCAGCTTGCCAACAATTCTCTGGAACGTGTGACCAGCTAACCCTTTTGTTAGCACATCTGCTAGCTGTCCTTCTGTTGAGACATATGGCGTACAGATTAATCCGCTATCGAGCTTTTCTTTTATGAAGTGGCGATCTACATCTACATGCTTGGTCCGATCATGCTGCACTGGATTATGCGCAATATTAATGGCTGACTTGTTATCACAAAACAGCTTCATTGGCTTTTCTACTGGAATCCTGAGATCTTTCAGAATGATTCCTAACCATAAGAGCTCACAAATTCCCAGCGCCATGGCACGAAATTCCGCTTCTGCACTTGATCTTGCAACTACTGGCTGTTTCTTGCTCCTCCATGTAACTAGGTTCCCTCCAAGGAAAGTACAATAACCCGAGGTTGACCTTCTATCTGTCACTGATCCAGCGTAGTCGGAGTCCGTATACACTTCTAAGCTCATACGTGATCCCTTCTTAAAGAGTAGGCCTCGTCCCGGACACGACTTGAGATACTGCAGGATTCTATAGACTGCTTGGAGATGAGCCTCCTTCGGGTTGTGCATGAATTGGCTTACAACGCCAACTGCATAAGCTATGTCGGGCCTGGTGTGGGATAGGTAGATTAACCTTCCAACAAGTCTTTGATACATTCCTCTGTCCACCGGTTCATCTTCAATTTCCTCTCCGAGCTTGTGGTTCGGCTCAATTGGCGTCTCCCTCGGTCTACAACCTGATTTCCCTGTCTCCTTCAATAGATCAATCACATACTTTTGTTGTGAGATGAAGATCCCCTCCTTTGAGCGAGCAACTTCGATTCCTAGGAAGTATTTTAGCTTCCCAAGATCTTTCATTTCGAACTCCTTGGCCAACTTTGCTTTAAGTATCTCCCTTTCTTTTTGATCATTCCCAGTGACTATGATGTCATCTACATATACAATAAGTGCCGTGACTCCCCCTGAAGCAGAGTACTTTATAAACAGAGTGTGATCACCTTGGCTTTGTTTGTAGTCCATTGCTAACATTGCTCGTGCAAATCTACCAAACCAAGCCCTGGGTGACTGCTTTAGTCCATACAACGCCTTCCTAAGTTTGCACACCAGATTTCCCTTTGTGGTACCGAACCCAGGAGGGGCCTCCATATAGATTTCTTCCTCGAGATCTCCATGTAGAAACGCGTTCTTGACATCAAATTGCTGCAAAGACCACTCAAAGTTAGCCGCTAAAGACAAGAGAACCCTTACCGTGTTCATCTTGGCTACCGGGGCAAAGGTTTCTTGATAGTCAACCCCAAAGGTCTGAGTGTACCCCTTTGCTACCAGTCTAGCCTTATACCGTTCAAGAGTTCCATCTGCATTGTACTTCACCGAGAACACCCATTTGCACCCCACCGGTCTCTTTCCTTTTGGTAACTCGACCATCTCCCAAGTCTTGTTCTTTTCAAGCGCGTCCATTTCAACTTTCATAGCCTGTTTCCACTCCCTACTACTTAATGCCTCAGATAATGTTTTAGGAATGGCAATTGAGTTCAAATGAGTAAGAAAGGCAGTATGTGAGGGAGAGAAATTTTCCAGGGAGACAAAGTGTGAAAGTGGATGTTGTGTACATTGTCGAGTACCTTTCCTAATTGCAATGGGTAAGTTTAAATCATTCTTAGCAAACATAGGGTTAGGTGTATTTACCTGGCTGGTGTCTTCTTCTTGCATAATCTCCTTCCCAAGCGCCGGCTCTGACTCTTGGGCTTGCCTTAGATCAGTCCTGCACTCCCTCCTTCTCGAGTAGACTTGGAGTGGTTTAGCGACTATTGGATCGGCCGGTCTTGGGGTTTTAGGAGGTGATTGTGGTTGGTGTGGCTCAGAGGATATGTTTACAGGATGTACGGCTAGTTGAGGGACTTGATTCTGGGATCGGGGAAGGTCAGGCACAAAATCTAGGACATCATCAATCTCATCACAAGTGATCTCCCCCTGATGAGACGGATGATGGAAGAAACTCTCATGCTCAACAAAGGTGACATCAATGGAGATATAAGTTTTTCGACTCGGTGGGTGATAACATTTGTAGCCTTTTTGAGTTGAGGAGTATCCTATGAAAACACACTTAAGTGCCCGGGGATCAAGCTTGCTTCGATGGTGACTATGAATATGAGTAAAGGCAACACACCCAAATACCCGAGGTGGTAATCTGTTTGGGGTTGGGAAATCAGGAAAGTGGTGAGATAGTGTTTCCCAAGGACTTTTGAAACCTAATATTCTGGAGGGTAATCTATTGATGAGATTGGTGGCAGTGAGTACGGCTTCCCCCCAAAAATGTTTAGGAACGTTTCTTTGGAAGAGTAGGGCTCGGGTAGTTTCAAGGAGATGTCTATTTTTTCGTTCTGCCACACCGTTTTGTTGGGGTGTGTCAATGCAAGAGGATTCATGGATTATTCCTTCCTTGTTAAGAACCGGTGACAAAATTTGGTTAAAATACTCTTTCCCATTGTCTGTCCTCACCCTTTTAATCCTTACCCCAAATTGTGTTTTTATCATGTTGTGAAAAGTTGGGAAAATATGGGCCACATCAGATTTTTGTTTCATGAGAAATACCCAAGTAACCCTAGTACAGTCATCAATAAATGTGACAAACCAACGTGCCCCAGAAAGATTGGCAACCCTTGATGGACCCCAAACATCACTATGCAGCAAATGAAACGGGAACAATGATTTATTATTACTTGGAGGAAAAGACACACGTTTATGCTTGGCAAGCTCACAAATGTCACAATGAAAACATTTCAAGTCAACATTCTTAAACAAGGAAGGGAACATCAAACTAAGGGTCCTAAAAGAGGGATGACCTAACTGAAAATGGTGAAGACGGATTTGGTCTTTATTTGTGGATGATTCTGACAGTAACAAAGATGGATAACCGATCCTAGCATTCAGTTTCCCACTCTCAAGCTTGAAGTAGTAGAGGCCATCCTTCTCTTTAGCATGCCCAATCGTCTTCCCCGTTGCTTGGTCCTGAAATACACAAGAAGTTTTTGAAAAAATGAGGTTACAATTCAGGGTTTTGATCGCCTGTCTAACGGAGATCAGGTTGGTTGTCAATTTGGGCACATGTAAGACATTTTTCAAAATTAGGGATGGTCCTAAAATTACATCTCCCTGGCCTGCTACAGTGATCGATGATCCATCAGCTATGGTGATTTTTTTGTTACTAGGGCAAGGGCTATAGGTGGAAAAATTATGGGAAGAACAGGTCATGTGGTCGGTAGCTCCTGAATCAATAATCCAAGAGTGAATTGAGACACTATCTGAGACACCAAGAGCATATGAGTCAAAAAACATACCAGAAAGCGCCAATGAACAAGCACCTGAAGGCTTCTCAAGTGAGTTAAGAAGGGACCTGAGCCGATCAATATCTTCCTTATTGAACTCGCTCCTACCAGAATTTGGTTGGTCGCTGGTCTGTGCTGCGTAGGCTTGTCCCTTTTGCTGCCAGTTTCTTCCTCCCCAATTCCTGTTGGGCTGATTCTGGTTTTGTGGTCTTCCGTGAAGTTTCCAGCAATTCTCCTTTGTATGGCCGTTCTTCTTGCAGTAGTTGCACACGAGGTTACTCTTGCCTGTTCCTTTCGGGTCTGGTTTCTTGTTTTCTGCAGTGGCGGCAGCAGCTACACTCTTCTCTGAGGTTTGTTCTTTTGCACCGGTGGAGAGTAGTGCAGATCCCTCCAACGGTTGCACGTCCAACATGACTCCTCTTCTGCTTTCTTCCGCGCGAATGATTGCAATTGCTTCATTGACCGAAGATACTCCTTTGCCCAAAATCTGAACTCTTACAGGGTCAAACTCTGCATTAAGACCAGCCAAGAAGTCGTATGTCCTGTCCTTCTCAATGAACGATTTCAACACCGCAGCATCCTCACTGTTCTTCATCTCGAGAACCTGGTAATAATCCAACTCGTGCCACAAATTCTTCAGCTGATTCGCGTACTCTGTCACCGATCTGCTCCCCTGTTTGGTGGCGGCAAGCTTGGTCTTGATTTCAAATACCTGGGCAGCATCATCAACCTTAGAATAGGTTTGTCTAATTGCTTCCCATATCTCTTGAGCGGTGGATAAGAACATAACCGTGTCACTTATCTCTGGCACCATAGCATTCCACAGCCATGACATGACCATGGAGTCTTCTTCGTCCCAAGCAGTAAACTTCGGATCTTCTTTTCCAGGACCCGTTCCAAGGAGATGGCTGAGCTTGCCTTTTCCTTTCAGAAAAGTCCGAACAAATTGAGACCACTTCAAGTAGTTCGTTCCATTCAGCCGAAACACAGGTTGAATGTTCTGTAGATCTCCTGGAGTTGTTTGGACTGTGGGCTCCTCCGGTTGTGCACTGGTCTGTGATACCTCTGACATCTTGATTCTCCTTTTTCCAGAAATTCCAGGAACTCACCGCGAGCAGCACTAACAGTCTGCGATGAAATATCTTTCCCAAGAAAAAAAGCCTAAGGCTCTGATACCATGTCACAAGAATTGGGAATAAAGGAAATCGTATTTCATCACTTTATGATACAAACAGCCAGCCTTTTATAGGCACAATACAATCAGACCACAACTAGGAAACCGCTAGGGACCCTACAACTGGAAAACGGGAAAGAATAATTACATCCCAAAAATAGAAGTTACCCACATTAGGAGATTACCCTAAATCAGCCTATAATCAGTACAAAATATTCACATTCCCAATTAGTCCCCTAAGTTACCCTATACGCCCATATTCTCCAACATAAAATAAAATAAAAAATAAAAAAACAAACCAAAAACGCCCTCCCTTTTACCCTTCTATACATACATATGGATTAAATTTCAGATGAGAGAATCCATCCATTGTTCAAAAACCGCCATGATCTGTTTCTTTTCCCTCTCCTCAAGGTTAAATACATATTAGCAATTTAGTTAGAACTGATCCAGATTTTTTTTTTTTTTTGTTTTTTTTAAGGAGAAAATTAAAGGAGTAAGAAGCACACAAACTGCTTACCTCATTCCTTCGAGAACACTTGAAAATAGGTGACCCAGGTTTTGCCATAAAATCACCTTCTTGACCACCAATAGCATAAAGACGATCATCAACCACGACACAAGCTCTGCGAGAAAAACATAACATGATCGACATAGCTCAAAAAAAAAATAATAATAATAATAATAATGAAATTGGTCTAGATATTATAGACTATGACCATCTACAATAACGTTTTTCTTGAAAAGAGTTCCAACAAGGCTTGTTTCAGAAATGGGTAAAGGAGGATTAGATTCCTAAAGCATATCATCTCCTAAACAACAAGTCGTTTTATGTCTTTCTCTGATACATTCAATATTTCTAGCAAAACCTTTGCAAATCAGACGCAAGAGACTCCAAGGAGATTATAATGATAAGGAAAAAGAAATAAAGAAGAAAACATCAAACACGAACATAGTTCAAGTTCCCGAGAAAACAATTAGATCCAGTCCCACCCACCAATGTGTACATAAATAAATCCATTAAGAACTTTTAAAAGATGTTGAGTTAACCTGCGAAGGAAATGAAATGTTTAGATTTCTAGATATTATTCTTATTTCTGAGAAACAGTTCACATTCACACAAACCTATGAGGTCCTCCACGAGGAATGGGAATCTCATCCCTCCATTCCTTTTCTAAAGCTTTTCCATCCTTGACAGCAATACTCCAATGCTCTAACGCAGGAGTATGTCGGTTTTCCTTGCTACCTCCCATGACATGGAGTCTACCTCTCCATAGTTGAGTTGCCGGTGCATATCTGAAAAGTATAAACTCTTCAAATAAAGTTTCAACCTCAGTACAAAAAAACTCCAATCAGTTATTTCAGAACCACTGATTAATTTTGAATATTAACATATTAAACACATGCAACGCAAAAAGGCAATTAAATCGTTTTTTTTGTTGTTTGACCAGTCATATGACTAGCCAATTAAATATTTCAACAAAAGCCACTCATGTAACAGATTTTAACTACTGTATTCAACAAAAACAGATTGAGAATATGAATACAACAAGAGCATTAAAAAACCAAAAACTAACAGATTGAGCTGCATCGAGTTATTTTCTGAACCATACAAGCATTTTATTGCTTGACAAAATCTGGTCGCCATCCACATACAACTTCAATATAGGACTTCTGTAACCCATGAGTAAGTAATAAATACCCTTCGAGAAAGATTTTCTTACAAAATTGGACAGCTGAAGAAAGGCTTTTTCTGCTTTTCAGTTTCTTTTAATCTAAATCTAATTACCAACCTACCCTTATAGAAAGCAAAACCAAGGACGGTAAATAAAAGTTTTTGTTGAAGCATCACCATAAACCTACATTAAATCTCAAACTGATAGGCTTACTAGCTTAGTAAAGCTTTTTAATAAATGATACTAGATAAATTAATAAAGAAGTACCATTAAACAATGGCTCCAGGAGTTAGAATAATCATAATGCAACTTGTAGCATCTGACAAAGGAAAAAAACATGTTGATCTAATTAAAGGTGGAGAAAACAAGGCACTTCCCAATACCTTTAATGATTTGTGTACAGCGCAGTCTAATTGTACTATTACTAATGTCACACAATGTGTACACTATTTTGTAGCTTTAAATGGTATTGAGTGACGAAATCTCTTCGTCTATTTTGTTTGCACACATTGTTTGAATTTTTTATAAATTCTTGTTTCTTTTCAAAAATATATTATAATGCTAAACCTCAGAAAATATAACATAATCAAATGGGACAATTTTTCTCCTACTAATGTACCAAACCCACTCATCGTTAAATTAATTAAGATGTGTAAGAAGAAACCAAAGTTATATCTACACTAGCATATCATTTGAAATCTTAGATGCCATGAAGCACATAGAGATTTAGGATTTCTTTCCACGAGTAAAACGAATGAAGACATCCCATATCAACAATATAAAATCCACAATGCCATCAATCATTATAACATATAAGAAGACACTAGCACTTAACAGAACAGAAGCATAAGTTCAGGTTTAGTTGCTCATTTTGCTTTGAAATACTCACAACCCTCTTAAACCGTTTTTAAGCCCTAAACCTTTTCACTTCATAAACAAAGTTCTGCTATGATGAAAATATGCTAAAGGTTCTTGAGATAACGCGAAATCTTGATAAAGCATGCACCTAGGAAACGGTAAAGGTGGCAAGTCACTCCACTTCTTTGTCTTTGTATCAAACACGAATGTATGAGCTGTGGGCCCTCTACACTGTGGGCCATATTGTCCTGTTACAACATAAATGTACCTCCCATCTGTTACCATTCCTAAATGTGAATGCGCCATTTCTTTAGGCATATCAAACCTTCCTCCCCACTTGTTGTCGGAGAAATTGTAGATGTCCACGTGAGAATGCACCTATTCCATATCAACAGACAGAGCAGATAGAGATGATATGAGGATATATATGGCAACAAAAATGCAGAGAACAGGAAAATTCCTAAATGCTATTCTGGCCTAACAACAGTAGTTGATAAGACCACTGCAGTTAAGTCCCTGTCGGTTATTTATTATCATAGTCGGCTAGCCAAAACTCCCATAATATCTATTCGATATTGATTTGCTAATTTTCTATTCAAAAAATGTTTGCACTATCAAAATCTTGGACAGAAAATCAGCAAATGGTTGCAAGAAAATGTTTGGACAGCAAATATGATATCCAGAGCTACAATGTAGATCATAACTAAAGCAACCAGGCAAATTGTTAATGTAAAGGCAAGCTAATAGAGTAAAGCACTCGACAAAGAAGGACAGGGTTCTCACAAGGTCAATAGTGCCATATCCGGCAAACACAAAGAGAAGATCTTTTATCTGAATTGCAGCCCCATCAAGACGTGGCACGGGTGCAGGAGCCATCATTTCCCATTTTAACTTGGGTGCGGGCAGATCTGCAAAAGTTGCGGACAAAACTCTACCAGAAAGGGACGCATTCTTATGACTCAGAACTTTTTCCTATAAGCAATAGGAATTGTTGATTAGCTATCGTACAGACTCCATTAACAGCCAGCATCTTCCACCATTAACATACCAATTAAGGCCTATAAACTACATATCAGAAACACATCGGGTTCTACAAAATAAAAATCGAATTCAACCAACCAATCTGAAGCAATGAAGCTCAAAGCATATACTATCTATTTAGTGCGTTAAAACTTAAATCCCATGATAAACTAAGTTAGATCCCAAATGTCCAACGTTAATGTACACTAACAGTTTCTCAGAAACTAAGCAAGGAGCTTCAATATAAATGGAAAAAGCAATTAATTAAAGGGGTTTTTCTAGAGAAACAAACAAGACCCAGTTGAGAATTCTCAACAAAATTCAGAATAAAATAAATAAATAACTTACTTGTGTGGTGGGTCTTGGAGGGTGGTTGGGAAAAGGCAAGGAAGTCTGGGGTTTATCGTGAAAGACCCAAGTCGAAGAAGAGGGAGAAGAAGAAGACGAAGCCCAGAAGAAGTCTGCGATAGAGCGAGAGCCAAAAGAGCAAAGCAGATCAGAAAAAGCTTCGCAGTCGTGGACGTGTGCTTCCCAGAGGGCCTTACCATTTCGATCTCATATTAAATTCAGAATTTAGAGTGTGTTTTTTTAATTGATTTTCGATTTTTACAGATTCAATGGACGAGCTTAGATTTATTATTATTAATATTATTATTATTATTATTAGAATTTAGTTGCAGTAGTTGAACGAGACAGACAAAACTCTTTTTGTGGCCAGGGCCTTTTAACCATCCGCCATTTTTAACGCCGGTGGCCTTGTCATTAAAAGACTATTTCCGGTGGGTGACCTTTCAAACCACCCATTTTAAAAGTTAAACAACCATTTAGAACTCAAAGTTCCAATTTAAAATTTTTGTGTCAGTTTTTATCCTTTTTTTTTTAAGTCAATAAAAATTATAATTAATTTTTAAAAAGCTAACTAATTCTAACTTAAAAATTCCATCTCCAACTAAATAAACGAAGGCTAAAACATCACATCTCATATATTTAGCTTAAGAATTAGAGCTTGTTTGGATACCCATTTCAAAATACTAATTTAACTAAAATTTTTGTTATTTTCTCAAAAAATTTTTGTTTTTTCTGAAAAAGTTTTTTGTCTTATCTAAAAAGTCAACAAAAATTATTATTACAACTAAAAAATCTTAACTCAAACTTATATATCAAACAAATTATTAATTTAAAAATCCGTTAACAAAAAAACTCCATCCGTTGGGGTTTTTAACCTATATAATATGTTAGATTTCACAAAACATTGATTGAAGTTAGATTTTATGACATAAAAAATCAGTTATAAAAATTTTAAAATTTTTTAAAATGATGTAGTATACTATTACCATTTGAGACATAAAAAATTATATAGAAGATTTAAATCCATGTCATATAAATATTGCTAAGAGATCGTTTAGGTGACAATTGAATACGAAGTTCTCTAGTTTGATTTTACAATGTATGCTTGAGGTGGTGTGAATTAGAAATAAATTGTGATATACAAACAGTATTAAAAATTTGAAAAATGTTCAAAAAAATGTACAATATAGATCTTATTTCGTTCACTTCATTGTTTTTTATTTTTGTTTTTATTCTATTTTTTTGTGAGGTGAGGGGAAAAGAAAAATCCTTTTGACTTAAAGTAAGAAAATTATGAATTTTTAAAATTTGAGTTTCTTAAAAAAAAAATTTGAGAAAAAATGAGATGTAAATTTGAAAGTTTTAAAGTTGAGTAAGAAAACTTTGTCTGGGGTTGTTCCAAATGGGGACTAAACTATATACGGCATGGTTACTTTTTCACCTATGCATCATCATTCTTATTCCCAAAAAGTAATTTACATTGATTACAACTTAAAAATGATAATAATGGTGATGATGTTGATAATGATGATGACAACGACAAATGATAAATTATTAGGTTGGTTTTTAAATTTTTAAATTTGTGTAAATTTGCTTCATAATTTTCTTTTTTAGTACTTTAAGTTCCCTAAAATATTAAAAACATTACTATTGTAGTACTCTTTCTTAACTCTTAGATAGAATCCATTAGTAGTTATCAATTTTTTATCGAAATTACAATAGTAACCATCGTATACATATAACTAAAGATTTTTTTTTTTTAATTCTCCGGTTTTCTTTTAAAAGAGAATGGACTTCATAATTTCATCTAGTCAGTCATTTTTTTAAAAATGCTTAAAGTAAATAATATATTTTAAAAATGTTTCAGTTAAATAACATATTTATAATAAATTATTTATTTATGAAATTTTTAAGGTAATTTAAAGTAAATATACTATGTAAAAAAATTATTTATTGTAAATATGATATTTATCACAAATATGTTATTTACAATAATGTTTTTATTATAATTTTGTTGCGAATAATACTTTACAAATATATTATTTACTGTGAATATGTTACCTACCATCAACCAAAAAGTTTTATGTTATTCATTTTAAATAATAGAGGTTTTTGGTCTATTTCCCTTCTTCTCCCTAAATTAAATGCTTCATTTTTAATCACATTAATTAAAAAAATTCTCTAAATATATGGTTATATGCACATGTGGGTTATTATAATAATTTTGATATGAAATTGATACTCACTAATCAATTTTATTCAAAAATTAACGGAAATGATTAATGTAATTAATTTTTTAATAGTTTAGGATCATTCAAATTTTGAAACAAAAAAAAAAAAAAGGGTGACTAAAATTGTATAAATTTAAAAATTTAAAGACTAAATAAGCAATTTAAATGAAAGTAAAAACAAACCAAATCTTCTTCTTCTCCAAGAGTCAATTACACGAGAACCCTCCCACAAATCCCCAAACCTCATGTTGTGACTCCTCTACCTCCTCTGCTAACAGCAGGAGCAAACTCCAAAGGGAGATGTGATTGAAAGGCCAAAAAAAAAAAAAACAAAAACAAAAACAAAAACAAAAACAAAAAGCAAAACAAAACAATCAGGGTGTCCAAAAAACCAAACTTGTTGTAATAGCTTGCTGTCATGGGGTCAACCTTTGGAATGCAACCCCTGTGATGGCAGCAAGGACCCACATCCTTACTCAGCCCCAAATGCTCTTAACCAGAGGCTTGTCTAGCAGAAATCAAAGCCACCAAGGCAAACCCAATCGAGCCAACCAAGGATTCACATACACCGAAAAGGAAAGCACATAATAAGATAACGGGAAACCACTTTCCCAACCTTTTTATTGCCTCAATAACAAGGAAATGTACACTCTCACTTTACTTGTGTCCCTAATCCTCTTGACTACCTGCAACAATGGCCTAGCACATGTATTTATAGCCACACAACAAAGCCTAAGGTACAAAATTGGGCAGTAGACAAACCCCAACTGCTAGCCACACGTGCTACCCTTTGGTCAGCACACAAACCTATCTCTAGGTGTGTGGATGACAACCCCATCCACTAGGAAATGTACACTCTCACTTTATTTGTGTCCCTAATTCTCTTGGCTACCTGCAACAATGGCCTAGCACAGGTATTTATAGCCACACAACAAAACCTAAGGTACAAAAAAGGGCAGTAGACAAACCCCAACTGCTAGCCACACGTGCTACCCTTTGGTCAGCACGCAAACCCGTCTCTAGTTGTGTGGATGACAACCCCATCCACTAGGCTTTGTTGGCACCAATCAGTGCATGTCACAACGGCACCACTCGGCCAAATCACTGGGCCTTATCTTGTTGGTCTGTAAGTTAGTTAGCCACTTGTCCGCACAAGCCCTCCTTATCATAACCTCCACCAGGTGTCGCCCTTAGGACAAATCCGTGTAAAGCCCACATGAAACTATCTCTGGTAACTACTTGTAATTGCCCCCTAACTGTCTGATCAAGCCTTGCACCCTATTTGTCACGACCCGACTTGTCGCCACAGAGGTCCACTGCGGTATCCGACCGCGCGAACCTGGAGCGTTCGGTCCGTGACATTAACTTAACTTACTTGCTTGACTTGTCATGATTGAAAATAATAGTTACCCAATTTCTAGAGTAAATTTTTTTTTTCTTCTTTTCTAAAATTTGTTACTAGAAAACCTCATTTGCGGAAATCATAAAACTTTAAAACTCGATTAAAGTATAACTCAAACTTGTTTTTCTTTTATAAAATTCTAACTTAAAATGTATTCACTCGAGTACTGAGCTTTCACCTATGAGGAAAGCTCTATACATACATACATTCATGCATACATACATAATTTTAATCGTGGACCAGTCCCGAGACCGGTGCACACGTGGCACTTGCTTGCCATGAAAACTAAACATACATACTGAAAACATAATGAAAACACATTTTCATTTTAAACGCACTTCGGAAACCCCGTAGTAGTCCATACCCACGTTTCACAATTTGCTGCGCCATCTCTCCACAGTTGTATCATGTATCGCCGGTAGGTAGCTTACCTACAGCATGAACGTAAGCTATGAGCTAGAAAGCTCAGTAAGCACAACATCCTATCCGCATGCAACTAATGCACGAAAAACGTGAACCGATTATAATTTATTATTAAATTAATTTGGGTCTCTCTCTACTGGTCTAATCTGATCCTATCTTGCTATTATAACATGTGTGTATGTACTTCGGTATGTAACCATGGAGTGATTGAAGGCGGTCCGTCCAAACCAACTCAAACCATGAAACACAAAGTTTAACATGGAGTAGTGGAGGCAGCCCTGCCATATCAAGTCAAACCATGGAACATGCCGTTTTAACTTACCACACAGGCAACGTCAGTACAACACAACATGTTCTACTTAACATATCTCCTATCTTACCATCTGACTTATTAATAGTGGACATGCTTCATGATGCCACAATATCTAACATAAAGCATAACCATGCATTGACATAACATGAACATACATAACATGACATACATACATAACACATACTGCATACATGACATAACACATACTGCATACATGACATAACTCATGAAATCCTATTCATGCAACTAACATGTGTCCATGCTGTAAGCGGAATTGTACTTACCTTTCCGTCTGACATCATGCTTAACTGTCCCTTCCTAGTGCTGTTCCACTCCTGGTACAGCTGCAGGTTCTGCCTGCTTGACAAGGACAGGCTCTACTTAATCTCATGAAAAATGCAGGTAAACAAACCAAAATATTTACATGATCTTGGTTGTATATCCCTTACGTGCATAGCATCTAGTTTGGTTACCAAGGGTAACCTGGCGTGCTAAGCCAACTTAAACCTCTAAGGGTTGCTTATCTATATCTAAAGATATCGGGTTATATCTGATAACCCTTTGGTTAAGCTCAACGGTATCCCTTGGGGTTACTTTGGATAACCCGTGAGGATAAACTAACTCTATACCATAAGTCAACCAAAAGTCAACCATGGTCAACTTTGGTCAACTATGGTCAACCCCCTCGGGTCAACCTCTCGGGTCTTGGGCTCGACCCGGTAACTCGGGCATAACTCCCGATTACCATTCGTGAACTAACGTTGGCTATTAACTTTGCTTAAAAAATCTCTTTTTCATACTTAGAAAAACACTTAGGAAAAATCCCAATTTTTCACTTTTGTGTAAAAATTCATAACTTACTTCATAAAATCCAAATTCATGGAATTATGCTTTGTAAATTCATTTTAGGTTGAAAACCGTCTTTGGAACGATTTTCATGGCCAAAATACTTGTTTAGAGTTGAAAAACTATTTTTCTAAAAGCACTTGTTGAAATTGTGGTGCAGGGATTTCGGATTCCCTGAGCACCCTTCATAAAACAATTTTTACTTAAAAATTGGTACGTTATCTGAAAAAGTTTTTTTCACGAAAGTTCTAGCTCTCGAAAAATGCTAAAACTTTCGTGTTTTATGAAAATCCTGATTCGGCCTAGATCAGTACCAGTTTCGAGTTGAAACTGGCTGACCCCTGGGACTGACTGGGTCTGGGGACGTAAAATATTGAGCCTCGGGTTTTGTCATTTTTGAAGGCCTTTGGAGCCTTATTTTGAAAAATGGCTCGCATGTCCCCCTAGAAAAAGTTGTTTTGGACAACTTTCATGTTTTACGTTTTCCCAAATTCGGCCTCTAAGGGCCTGTTATTTTTCGTTTACGAAAACTGGGCAGTCATGAACCGAACCTGCCAGTTTTCGGTTTACATTGCTTTTACGCGTCCTACTTCGGCAACTAACTCAACCGATCACTCGGGAGCCTAAATCAATCACATGCATCGTTGTCTAACGTCCCACATGCTTTGGACATGTCACCCCCACGTGGCCATGCAACCCAAACCGAAGCTACTAGACCTAGGGTTGCATGTGTTCTAGGGCTTGTACAAGCATGGGTTTGCATCACACAAACCGAACCAAAATTAAATCTATCACCCTAGCATCTTAGCCATACTCGGCTGCACCAACAACAGGGACATACTCAGCCAATAAATCATGCAAACCAAGCAAACAATGCAAGCATAAAACATAGCACAAAAACAGAAAATCAAGCATAGCTAACCTAGCATGCTAATCACCCTAATCAAGCATCCATTCTAGCCCAAGCATTAATCAAAAATTCTGAGCTTATGCTCATACAACCAAGCATGAAAATACACCATAAATTGCTCAATTAAAAGCTTGAACCAAAGCTTAGGGTTAGGGCTTATACCTCACACAAACTTCGGCAATTGGTTCCCCCATTGGAGCCGAACCCTTGGCTGCCTTTGGCTGCCCTCTTGGTTGCCGACTCCTCTCCACACCAATTGGCTCCAAATTTTCCAGCCATGAACACAAAAACATACACACAATTAATCCATGAAAGCTTGCATGGAATTTCACTTAAAATTTCTAGGGTTTTACCTTTAACTCACCCTTGATCTTGGTAGGATTTGTGGACTGAAAACCTGTCCCTCTTGGCTGCCCACTGCACACAGATTTTGGGCTCCAATTTGCATCAAAAATTTTCACCAACTTAGGTGAATCACTGCTGCCCCTAACCAACCCTCTTGTAGCCCCAAACCATGAAATTTTTTCTCCATTTTTGCTGCACCATGCAGCCGAATCCAGCCACCCACCAAGGCTCCAAAAATCCTCCTTGGCTCCATGGTTGGTTCTTCTTCTCCTTGCTCGGCTACACTCCAAGATTGGACCCGAAAATTTCTCACTTTCTTCTCCACTAACCCCACGGCTGCAGGTCAGAATTTGGCCCCAAAATTCCAGAATTTTGGATGGGTTTTTCATGCACAAAACCGTGCACCTCATGGAAGATCACACATGAGATTCTCCAATTTTTTTCTTGCTCTCTTGCTCTCCCTTTGGGTCTCGGAATTTCTGCAGATTTTTGGCCATAGTATGGCTGCCTTTCACCATTTTTTTCTGCACAAATGAGGTCCTATTTATAGGCATTTTTTCCAACTTTTTGAAATTCAAATTTGACCCCAAAAGTTGCATTTTCTCTTGCTTTTCTCCCCCAAAGTGGCCGGCTGTCCTCCAGCTCATTAGCAGCTCATCTACAGCTGGAAAAGGTGATGTCATGGCTGAGCTCATGGCTTACCTCACAACTTTTCAAAAATTACATTTTTGCCTCCAAAAAGTGGAAATTCTTACAAAAATGTCCTCTAGGTGTCCGATTGTTCTAAAAATCAACACACCCATCCTATTTTATGATATTCTCATCTTGGTAACTTTATACGCTCATATCGTCAAATTTCTAAAATTTACACTTTTACCCCCAAAAGTGAAAATTTTTGCATTTAGGCCCCTAAACTTCAAAATGGCCATAATGCTTACTTTTTCACCAAATATTATTCTTTTCATGATTTTATGTGATTTTCTTCCATTAAAATCACATATTTCCAAAATTTACATTTTTGACCCGAAAAATAAAATTCTTGCATTTTCGCCCTCGAAAATGGCTATTTCTTATTTCTTCTTGCAAAGCAAGTTATTACCTTATTGTGACATCATCTAATAACGTCACTTGGCTTACTTCACATATTTTTCAAAATTTACATTTTTGCCCCCAAAAATGAAAATTTTGACATTTTTGCCCTTTAACTTGAATTGGTCTCCTTTGATGATTTCTTGACTAAAAAAGTCAGTCTGGCCTTAACTAATGCTAGGGATGCTTGATTTCTAGGGTGATTCTACTGTCTATTTGGGCTATACCGCCCATACTGACATATTTTACAGTATTTTCTCATACTGCAGCATTTTTCACTATCGAGTCAACTGTTGACCACTTTTGGTCAAACTTTGACTTTTTCGGGAAAACGTTCCTTTTCGCCCTTTTCGCCCTGAAAAGGCGTTTTCTAACCTTAAAAATCTATTATGAGTCTTATTGAGCCATAAGACTCCGTAAAACGTGTGAAAAACTCTTAACTGAGTTTTTCCGCAAACTTCACAACATATGCTCATAATTCCTCTTTTGAAGGAAAAATGACAACATGAAATTTCAGGTATTACACTATTCTACCAGGTGTCTAGGCTAATTGCCTAGACCAAGATTGGCCAGAAAGGCCCACGTGGTCTAACCAGAGCCCGTCCAACTCTGTAGGAAGCCTGTCTGAAGGTCTGAGCCACACCCCATGCTGACTCACCTTTATGCGAACGTCTTGAATTGCCCATACACCCGTTCGTCAATCTCAGTGCACGCTGGTCCGCGTTAGACCACACTGACTAACCCTTAGTCCTGATCATTGTTGCCATGTGTTGACCCACACACCACCTTTGCCTGGTTTTGCTTGAGTGCTTAGCCACCTAAGTCTTCGCACCACGATCCCAATGGTGTGTTGGGCTGCTGGCTGGACCACTGCCCGAGTCAAGCATCCTAGTCCGCCTTCACATGGCAAGCCACAAAGTCGTGCCCATGCAGTTCACCGTCTTGGCCCCTATCCTGAGCCATTGGCCTGGCCAAGGTTTGAGGGTCTCATTCCCTTATTGCTCAATGCCTTGGCCCCAATCCGAGCTATTGGTCTAGCCAAGGGTTGAGGGTCTCACATGCTTACTGCTTTCTGCCTTGGCCCCTATCCCAGTTATTGGTCCAGCCAAGGTTTGAGTGTAATACCTGCTTTTCTATGTGCATATCTTTCCTTCTATAAGGAATTGAATGTATGTCGTACCAGCATTTTAGGAAAAAGTTCGCTTTAGAACTCCATTATGTGTTACGAACTCTTATAGTTTTATAAGACTCGAATATGCTTGTTTTGATTGATGAATGGTCTTTTCGGATGAAAAAAGATGAAATTTACATCATTCTAGGAAAGTCAAAGGGTTGACCAAAAAATTCAACTTTGACTCGAAAAAGTCAAAGTTTGACCAAAATGGTCAAAACCCTAACAGTATAATTTTATGACATGCAGTATGGGAAAAATACTGCAAAAACCCATTTTTTCGGGTAAGATAGCATAAATAAGATCTAAAACCACCATAGAAAAATCAAGCACGCAAAATTAGAGCACAGGGCAAAAGGGTTTGAGAAAATAAAGAAAAAAATTTTCAGCCCGGTTTTTCACAGATAAAATTTTTATGACAGTATAAAATATTAATACT
The DNA here is from genome assembly GCA_025413485.1 of Ficus microcarpa. Lineage (NCBI taxonomy): Eukaryota > Viridiplantae > Streptophyta > Magnoliopsida > Rosales > Moraceae > Ficus > Ficus microcarpa. Next base: position 21,753,610 of record CM046385.1, read on the forward strand.
GTGTATTAGTGCAACACAGTATTAGATTTATCTGTGTTTAGTTTAAATTATACTGCTTTGTGGAAAAAGTAGACAAACAAGCCTTTTTGAATTATGACATCATAAATTTTTTATTTATGACATCATCAACTTTTTCAAGAACAAATCTCCACAAGACATGTGTTTTGTTCTAGAGTTATCTTGCTTGTTTCCCACTCAAAAACAGCCGGCCACCTAGGGGGTTTATTGTGCAATTTTTCAAAAATTTTAGGGACTAAAGTGCAAAGTTCAAAAGTCCCACATTGCCTATAAATAGGGCTGCCCTCCCCTCATTTTAAATCAGAAAATGCAACTAATTTCTGCCCATTTTCAGCCAAGAAAAACCGAGAGAGTGAAGGAGAGAAAGAAACAAAAAATTTTCTTGAATCTTGGTGTAGGTGTGTTCGGTTTTGTGTGAGGAAGTAAGAGGAAGAGTGAAAAAAATTTCCAGCCCATTTTGGTGGCTGTAGCCGTGGGCAGCAAGCAGGGAAAAGGGAGGAAAAAAATTCTGAAAAGTTAGGGGAGACTCTAGGGGAGAGTTCGGGTTTCAATCGAGCAAGCTTGGGGTAAGTTTTCGAAACTATTTTTCCTCCTAGATAGCCCACGGGTTTTGTGCAGGAAACCAAGAAAATTTTTTTCTAATTTTGGTCCAATTAGGTGGAGTGGCCGTGCAATAGGTGAGGACTGATTTTGAGGTCCAAAAAGTTTAGTTTTTGTAACGCCTCCAATCCACGTAGGGCTAATTACGCAAACTTGGGTCGCTACCTTACTTGCTTAACTTAAACCTTACCCAATTTTTAGAGTAATTTTTTTTTTTTAAATCGTAACTTGAAAACATTGCACAGTCAAAACTTAAAACCTTACATTTAAACTCAAAACTTGTTTTCATTCATAAACACTTAACCTCTTAATATGTACTCACTCGAGTACCATGCTTTTACCCCTTGGGGAAGCTACCATGCTTAAACATAACATAAACCGTGGACTAGACCCGACATAATGCGGATCGGTACAACAAGAGGCAACTCGTTGCCATATCTACTGAAACTGAAACTGTACCATACATACTTAAAACATAATGTAAACACATTTTTCATTTCAACATATTTTGGAAACCCATAGCGGTGTCCATTCCTACGTTTCACAGTCCGCAGCGCCATCTCTCCACAGCCTTGCATCAGGTATTGCCAGTAGGTAGCTCACCTACAGCATGAACTTAAGTAGTGAGCTAAAAAGTGTAGCAGAAGCAGCGAAAATAAACCAAAAAAAAAAGCAAAAATCACTGTTCAATCACTGTAGAAAGAACAGTGAATCCCTGGGTCTCCTTTAGTATAATAGTATAATATGCATGACATACATCAGCCTGTAATCATTATTATGATTCATTAGGAACACATATTAGTAATCATTCTTATTTACCGATCATTAATTAATTACAAAACAGATTTTCTAAAAACAAAAAAAGGAAAAGAAAAGAAAAGAACGTACATATCTTTGTGTTGTGTGTGTATGTGTGTATATACACTACTAAAAATTACGGTTTACACGACAGTTTTTAACCGTCGTGCAAAGTTTACACGACGGTTACAGAACCGTCGTGTAATCTACCGTCGTGGAAGATGCCATGACGGTTATATGAACCGTCGTGGTATCTCAATTTTACACGACGGTCAACAACCGTCGTGCTATCATATATTTAAATACAAAAATCGTAGTGTAAAGCGGATTTTACACGACGAACATAACGAGGACCGTGGTGTAAAGCGGACTTTACACGACGGTTCTAATGAGGACCGTGGTGTAAAGCGGATTTTACACGACGGACATAACGGGGACCGTGGTGTAAAGCGGACTTTACACGACGGTTCCAATGAGGACTGTGGTGTAAAGCGGACTTTACACGACGGACATATCAAGGACCGTGGTGTAAAGCGGACTTTACACGACGGACATAACGAGGACCGTGGTGTAAAGCAGACTTTACACGACAGTCCCAACGAGGACCGTGGTGTAAAGCGGACTTTACACGACGGACATAATGAGAACCGTGGTGTAAAGCGAACTTTATACGATGAACATAACGAAGACCGTGGTGTAAAGTGCCACTTTACACGACGGTCCGGAGTGAACCGTCGTGTAAAGTTTCGGAGTGAACCGTCGTGTAAAGCCACGGTTCTCTTGTGAAATGGCAAAAATCAAGAGACAATCCAAGATATTAACAATATTGATTAAGGTAAAAACATACCAATTATTATATATTACAAAGATTACATGTCATAATTAACAAATTTCATTACATGACCACACCATTCACCCCTAATCAAATTCAAATCATCAGAAGTGAAAATTTTTTACTTTCAAGTACGTTAATTCCATTCAATACTATTTCCCTCATAAAACCTAAAATGAAATAACCACATTCAACACTTCCCTCTTGGAGAGGACAATGCCGGTTCGAGATTTTTGTTTTACAATCTCGTCTCCTTCTAATTCCTTCGCCGACCGTAATCTTCCAATCCGTTAGGGCCCTAACAAATTGGTAAAGTTCAAACTAATTAATATGCATATAATTAATATTAACAAAAAAAAAAATAGCATACTAAAATTGCCTTACATGTTTATTAGTTCAGTAAAATCGTCTCGTTTCTTCTCTCGAAAAGGATCAAAATAAAGGACGAGGTTCTCCCATGGGTCAATGACTCCCAAAACCGCAACACTACAAATTACACTCAACGCAAGTTATTAAAGTATTGTGTGTTCGTAGTTTTGTTAGAAAATAAGAAATTGAGTAATATGGAAGTCACCTTGCCTTTCTTTAAAGAAAAATAGTAACGGCCTTGATGGGAACACGGGGAGAGAGAGGTGGTGGCGATGGCAGCGGTGGCGGTTTGGGACAAGTTTGAAGTGGTGGCAGCGGCGTGACCGGATTTTAAGTTGGGGGGGTAGGCGAAGGAGGTGGGGAGGAGAAAAGTTTGAGTTGTCTAAAGTGTTGAAGATGAAAATGATGGTAAATGAAGAGGAAAATGTATTTAAGTAATGGGTTTTCGTGCGAATTCCAAAGCATGAAATTCGAAAATTTTGAAAATTTTCGGAGGATTACACGACGGACATTAGGACCGTCGTGTAATCCTAGGATTACACAACGGTTTTGCTAAAAACCGTCGTGTAATTCTCGGATTACACAACGGACATTATGTCCGTCGTGTAATCCTTTTTTTTTTTTTTTAATTTTAAAATTTTAAAATTTGAAAATTTTGAAAATTTGAAAATTTTCGGAGGATTACATGACGGTTTTGCTTAAAACCATCGTGTAATCTTAGGATTGCACAACGGTTTTTAGAACCGTCGTGTAATCCTTTTTTTTTTTTTTGAAAATTTGAAAATTTTAAAAATTTTCGGAGGATTACATGACGGTCCTAAAGATTGTCGTGTAATCCGAGGATTACACAACGGACATTAGGACCATCGTGTAATCTGTTTTTTTTTTTTTTTAATTTGAAAATTTTAAAATTTTGAAAATTTTAAAATTTTGAAAATTTTAAAATTTTCGGAGGATTACATGACGGTTTTGCTTATAACCGTCGTGTAATCTTAGGATTGCACGACGGTTTTTAGAATCGTCGTGTAATCCCTTTTTTTTTTTTTTTGAAAATTTGAAAATTTTAAAAATTTTCGGAGGATTAAACGACGGTCCTAAAGACCGTCGTGTAATCCGACGGTCCTAAAGACCGTCGTGTAATCCGAGGATTACACGACGGACATAATGTCCGTCGTGTAATCCTCATATTACACGAGGATTACACGACGAAAATTTAGAACCGTCGTGTAATCCTTTTTTTTTTTTTTGAAAATTTAAAAATTTTAAAAATTTTCGGAGGATTACACGACGGACATAATGTTCGTCGTGTAATCCTCATGTAATATGTCCGTCGTGTAATCGACGGACATTATGTCCGTCGTGTAATCGTGTAATCCGAGGATTACACGACGGACATTATGTCAGTTGTGTAATTCTTGGATTACACGACGGTCCTTAGGACCGTCGTGTAATCCGTTTTTTTTTTTAATTTGAAAATTTGAAAATTTTCGGAGGATTACACGACGGTTTTTAGAACCGTCGTGTAATCCTTTTTTTTTTTTTTTTGAAAATTTGAAAATTTTAAAAATTTTCGGAGGATTACACGATTACACGATGGACATTATGTTCGTCGTGTAATCTGTTTTTTTTTTATTTGAAAATTTTAAAATTTTGAAAATTTGAAAATTTTCGGAGGATTATACGACGGTTTTGCTTAAAACCGTCGTGTAATCTTAGGATTGCACGACGGTTTTATATAACCGTCGTGTAATTCTTTTTTTTTTCTTTTTTTTTGAAATGCTGTCGGATTATGCGACGGTTCATCAAAACCGTCGTGTAATCTTGTTTAAGACGACGGTTTCACAAAAATCGTCGTGTATTTTCCGTCGTGTAAGCTAACTTTTGTAGTAGTGATATATATGTATAGAGAATTCTAAATGCAGTAGAACAATAAAAAGAAAAGCTACATATAAATAGTAAATGCTTCTCAACTGTCAGATACAGCAACTAATGCAATTTATGCAAAATTCTTTGCATTATTCATAATATATATATTTTTTATCTCCAGTAAATATAATTAAAGATAAACACCACATCACAACAGCTTTAACACTCACTTTCGACCGATCGTATAATGCAATCCCGAAAGATAGTTAAGAAAAAGGAATTCAAACCACATATAAACACCGTAACAATCTAGTAATTTAATGATGTGTTATAAATTCGTAATCTAAAGAGTGCACGTATATATAGAGGCGTGTATATGTATAAATATATATTACCTGATGTCTATAATTCCACCAACCAGTTGACCCGGCAACTAAAACGGCCCATTTGATCCCACCAGTCGTCAAAGTGTCGTGGACTATGACTTTCTGATCGCCAGTCAAAAAGTTAGCAAATAATGGTGATTGTAATCTGGACGAATTTACTTTTTGGCAACAATTTTGTAGTATCACCAGACAACTTATAAAAGCAAGAAACCCAACTAAACCATGAAAATTAGCCATGATTTTTTGCTATCTACCTTAGGTGATTGAAGTGATAATAGTACATTTATATACACACTTACGGTGTAATATATACATATATGTTTTGTAGATAATAACAATAAGCTAACAATCCTAATATAATAATATCGATGTTCTCGATATAAAACGATGTTGTGTGGATCGTGCATAACTATGCTTAATTTGAAGTGTTTAGCTAGCTACAGGCTGTCATGAAGAATTAAGGAAAATGGTATGGAGTTAACGATTTTGTCTCTTTTTTCTTGATTTTTTCTTTCTTATTATTACCCTTATCGTTCTATGTACGCTTTATACAACTTTAAGGAAACATATATATCCATATATATATATATATAAATATATATGCGCTTAGAAACAAATGAAACGTGACAAACTTCATGTAGTACATTTTCTAATATATTATGTGAATATATTTTGTTTTTTTCATTTTGCTTTTTTCCTTCAGCGTTCAATTTATATTTCTATAATTACTTCTTCTTTTTCTTTTCTTCTTTTCGGTTGTTTCTCCTCCACTGTTTTTCTTAATTAATTTATTTTTTAATTATGATGAAGAAAAAATTATGGTATGTAATTAAAGTGGAAGGCTGTATCGTTTAAAAGTATAAAGTTAAGGAAATGTAAGATTATTCTGAAAGAGACGTTAACGAAATAAAATAACCATCACTTGTATATATAACATGTAAACAACCTTGAGTCAAATGAATAAAACAAACAACAACGTTGACAATAAGGACAGTTTTAGAAATTGTCTCAGAATTTAAGCATCTATTGAACTTTAAATCGTAGCATTCGCACCACCTGAACACCTATGCAAAAAGTTTTAAAAAGAAAAATTCCCCTTAATCTATAGTCTACATCAGTACTGTCCCCCTAAACTTCAAAATATGATGCTCTCCGTAAGTCCGATAAATATTTCATGAGCTCACTTGTTAGTTTAATCGAGAGTTTACCTGATTTCTCTTCATGGGTTTGATGATTTTGGGGTTTAATTTGTTCTTTAGATTTTGTTAAACCCAAAGTTATCTTTCTCGATTTTCTTTTAATCTATGATATGGCTTGTTGGATTGCTTTGTTTTTTTGGTAATGTAATCTGATTAACACCATTAAAAAAAAAAAAAAAAAAACTTGCTTTTGCATATGTAACAAGGGGAATAACTGTATTAGAGTCCCATTTAAGAACAATTTAAACAGTTAAAGATGATAGTGTGACTAAATGAGCAATTATGATGTAAGGTGTATCCAATGTTAATATGGTCTCGAATACACATAATTTTTTATTTTAATTTCAGATTTACAAATTTTTTTTTCCCTTCCACAAATGATAACATCAATACACACCAAAACTCATTCCTCAAAACCACCATTAGAACTCTGCAATAGTATTTTTGAGCAACGAACTTTAAACTTTTAAGCAACAATCAGTTTGAGAAAAAATGGTTCCATGGATGATTGTTAAAAAAACCCAGAAAGACCATGGACGGAAAAAAAAAAAAAAATCCAATAACTTGGTTCTTCATTTTCATCTTCGTTTTTCATCTTCTTCACCCAGAAACTCTACTCCGTCCTTCAAGTTGCATCCAAATATGAGAATTCTAAAAAAAAAAAATTTAAAAAATTTAAAAAAATAACTTCTTTCTCTGGATCAAAGTTTTTTCTAATCTGATTAAAAAAAAGGGGCATGTTTTAAAAAGGGCAAACAATTTTCTTTAATGAATTTTGTGTATAATCAATATTAGTCGCCGGAGGAAATTCCGATGCCTCTAAGCTCCCACTGCGACGTCGTCTCAACTAACCCTAAGCCCGTCGTTAAGGAGTAACCCCGCCTCCTCAACGCCCTCTACGGGGCCCACCCAAATGCGGCAACGACGCTCCTCACCGATTCTGCCCTCGTCGTCAAGCGGCTCAAGGACACTGATTTCGCCATTCAAGATGCGTGTCGCGACACCATCGGCGCGCTCACAGGGCTGTACTTGAACGGCGGGGGTATGGGTCGACGGCAGTGGTGGGGCTGTTTGTGAAGACACTGTTCAAGGCCATGGGGGAGTAGTGGAAAACAAGCGATCTGGGGGAATAATGGGGGCAAGGGGTGCGGTTGTATATGGTGGGGTGCACTGAAGTTTTTGTGAACTCAAGTTTTCATTTTGTCTGATTTCATATCGATGGTTCGCATTTTAGTAACTATTGACAGTGCCTCTCTAAAGGGCCTTTATCACATACTCTCCCCTGTAATAGGTACTGCAAGGTTGAAAATATAGTACAAATTTTTTTATTTTTTGGGATAACTTTCCACATGCATGTTTCACTACGATTTCTCTAAAAAATTGTCGTGGAAAGTGTTGTCCGGTACCAAGCACTTTCGACAACATCATGATACATCGAGGACATACCATGCTCGTGGATTCCACAACAATTTTTAAACCGTCATAGTATCTTTCCACGATGGTTTTAAATTATTGTGGAGTTTTCATTTTGTAGTAGTGAAATAACGAAAACAAAAGAAAATGAGGAAGGAGCTTCAAAGAAGCAAATTGAGATCAACTAAACAAGAAAAATGGAGTTGCGCTCTCCTGTTAGAAAAAACTTTAACTGGTACAGGGAATTCCTTCGTTCACAAATGAAGAATATGATATATATATATAGGGTTCTTCTACCATCCTTTGGGTGGGATGGTCCCTTATTATATGACACTAATGCAACCGAATTTTCTTTACCACAAAGCTTTATTTTTGGTATTTTAAATATGAAACAATTTGATCGGTATTTCTACAAAGGCAGGAGTCAATGAAAGAGGGATACTATTAATTAGTGCCAAAGTCTCCAGCGCATCCTAATTATGTTTATTTATAGAATGGGCATTTATGAGGAATCATATAGGGAAAGATGTTTCATGATATTTAAGAAATACAAGAATGAAGGGTTGCCACAGCCATTTGATGGACATTAACCCCGGCGTTACACATATTGGCAAAATCCCTCGTGTATTTCCTTCCATATGTTGACAATGAACCACAGTTTCTCTCATATATTCTCACCTGCATGAAGTAAGGGGAATAAGAAATTAGGGGTTAAAATTCAGCAATTTATATATATATATATATATGTCGTAAACGAAACAAAGATCATAATAATTTGGTGGATCCCAAAAACACATACAAGAGAAATAAAAACACTCTCATCAGGTTTGGAATACGAGAGTTTCTACCCAAATCTCTCCCCTCATATTATGTTGAACTAGTCCACACTTGGACTGATCCGAAAAGTACCTGTCTACATACGAAGTTCATTGATCATAAAAATTAAGGGCTAGGTTATTATAGATTACCAGCTTCTTAAGACAATCCCAATCATCGACAAGAGGTTGTCCAGAAGGTCGAACATTCTTCAACACTTTAGCAACATTTTTGTATCCGAGCAAAAGCTTCCCTATTTCATTTACGTTATGGTCTACTTGCTTCCTATGAGAAATTTCAGCAAATATCTTCTCTCGGGCTTCAAGCTTCTCCCTAGAGCCAGTAGGAGCCCTATTGAACTACAAATTGCATGTAGAAGAATTTAGTTAAAATTGACAACTTCATAACTAGCTCATTGGGATTTAGGCATTAATACAGCTAAGTTAATCAAATTAACAAATCATTTTTAGAAAAGGAATATTGTTATAAAATCAACCTTGTGCCACAGATGAAGTAGATCTGCATCACGTTGAGAGACCAGTGAAACTAATGGCACCACAGAGTCAAATTCTACAACAGCGGTCTTGTTTGTAGGGTTGTTACCCATGTAAGAAGAGAGGAAATCCTTAGTGAAAGTCATATCACCATATTGCGTAACATGAGAACTGCGGTTAAGCCCATCACCTTCTCCGGTTCTCCTTCTAACCTACTTGAACAGTGATCCATAATACACTCTTTCTTTTCAATTAAAAAACACGTTTTACTTGTTCAGGTTTTACTCTGCGTAAATAAGAGTCAATTTGAATGTGTAAAAGTAAAGTGAGTTGATGTCTTATGAACTCAATATACAGTGAGAGAGAGAGAGAGAGAGAGAGAGAGAGAGAGAGAGATTTCATTAACCTCTTTTTTTTTTTTTTCTTTTTTCTTTTTTTTTTTTAACTTAGTTTTTACACTTGAATAGTAAACAAGACAATACAAAGCGAACTTCAAAATTTTTATTAAACAGCAATTGACAATGGTCGAATCAGAAAATTTTTTGAGGACACTATGAAAAAAGTAGAGAATTTTTTTTATTAAATAGGAACATAGTTCTATATGTGACTTCATTATTGAGTAGGGGCAAATATAAGTTTTCTTATAAAGTAAGGATATTAGAAAATTTTGAAAAATTTAATGAGAATAAAAGTTTAATTTCCAAAATCTGAGTGGGATACAAGTCTAGTTTTAAATAATATCACTTTCAAAATAAGACTAATCGAGTGGTTTAAACATGAACTTAACACCAGAGATAGGTGTGAAATTATCACCAAACCAAACATATATGACCATATCTAAAACAAAATATATATATATATATATACATATAATTATTGTGGCAGTCATCAGTCCTTAAAAGGAAAAAGAATAAGCTGTACAGTCTTATATCGCTTGAGAATGGATAAATATGATGGTTTATAAATAAAGAGACCGCGTCCTAATGGTATGAGCCTAAGAGCAAAACCATGCAAGTACGAGGTCCAAAGTGGATAGTATCTTACTAAAGGGAGGTATGAGTCGTTACAAATGGTATCAGAGGTTATACCCAACCGAAAGTGTAGCTAGCAAGAACGTTGGGCTTCAAAAGGATGGGTGATTGCGATAGTTATCAGTTCCTAGAAGGAAAAATGTTAAGCTGTGTAGTCCCACATCATTTGAAAATGAATATATGTTATGGTTCATAAGTAAATATACCACCTCCAAATGATATGAGACCTTTTGGGGCAAGTTCAAGGACAAAACCGTGCGAGCACGAGGTGTAAAGTGGATAATATTATACTAAAGGGAGGCATGGTTGTTATACAAATATATATATATATATATATATTGTTATTCATGTTATTGCCGAAATACACTGAGTTTTGAAGGATTTTTGCCGAAATACACTGAGTTTTGAAGGATTTTACCACTTCATATTGCTGCTTCAAAGTTTCCTTGCGTAAGTCCTCCTTGTCACTGTTTCCAAAACATAGGGGAAATAAAGTACTATAAAAAGAGAGTAAAATATAAAGATTGGTCAGAAACAGCTGTGAGATCAAAATACGTTATGCACTTTTGTTGTGTTCAATGTGTATGGTTAAGAGATTCATTTTTGTAAGAAACAAAAAGAGATTTATATGGTGGAAACTATTGTTTTTCGTTTCTATTAGAAACTATACTTTTGGTCGTTTTGATTTACTACTTTTATACTTGAAAACTAATGGATCAACCGTTCAAAAATTGACAAATGACTAAAAGTAGTTGAGTATAAGTTAAGAGCGCACCAATCCTCCATCCAAGAAACACTAAACAGGTCTCCCAAACAAGTGTCATACTCCTTAGAACTGCTGCCATGGTCTCCAGGACAATATATAGCCCAACCGAGCTCCTTAGGGTTTGTTGATGTTGTCGCGTATATGCTTAGGTTGTTCGGAAGAAGGCCATCAAACATACTCCCAGATTCACATGCTTCCAAGTAAAATACCTACAAGTTTTTATCAAATTAAAGAAATAGTACTATTAGGATATAAAATTATTGTTGGTCCATCTGCTTAAGCTTAGGATGGAACTAGTATTAGAGCAGAATGTTCTGAATTTGAATCATTGAGAAAATCAAGTACATAGAATAAGGTCTAATGATTACCATGGTTTTATAAGAATTTGCAGCATGTTTCTCCTTCAATGCGTCTACCAAATCCTTAGCAAAAATAGGATCTCCAGCTGCCATTTCTGATCGAGGACAGAAAAACCTCAATTTATTAGTGTATTAATTTTTTTTCCTAAAAGTTTTAAGATTAAATTAACTTAATTATGCTTAATATTATCTGACGAATGTTTCTTGCTATATTGGAGTGGAGTGTGACTATGTAATTATAATTAATATAAAGATTAAGACGTTAGATATAAAATAACTTCGAAGAACTAATTTTGAATTTTCAAATTTAAAGACTTCTCGATTAATTTGAATGTAATGAAAACAACCTGAATACTAGAAAAATTTTAGCCACGAAATTGAATTACTAACCAACAACACCGGGACCACCGTGATCGGTATAGTAAATGAAAATATAATCATCTGGACCGCTATCGACAACCTTGCCGCTGCCTCCAGTGAGGGCAGTTTTGTTTCCAAGAATAACAGCGTAAAGATTACTTGCCGTGGCATTATCCCCCGTATAATCCTGTTAGGTACATCGGGATGAATAAACTATACTAAGTTACATCTGAATTAGCTGGTATAGTTACACATATATACGTCTAATTAAATAAAAAGTTATATCTATTTCGAATCTGTACAGTTGGCGGCCAAATAGAAAACTCATCCTTATATATAGTATTGCTACTCAGTTCTACATGTATTCAGAGCAATATATATATATATATATATATATATATATATCAGTTCTACATGTATAAGGGAAAAACAAATTGGGAAATGGTACGTACAATTATTTACATAGATATAGAATTAATAAAGAGTGACCTTGGGAACTCCTTTATAAACATCTGGTCCGTTGGGTCTGTTGACGATGATTCCAGGCTTAGGATTATTCACGTTGAATGCAATGTCATCGTACATGAAAACAACTATGTTTTCATCTTTGACTCCTGCTTTTCTCAGTATTTGATATGCATGACATACATTTGCCTGCATTATTTTACGCACAACATAGCTGTTAACATGGAACCAAAAAATAAATTAAAAAAAAAAAAAAAGAAAGAAAGAAAGAAAGCTTTTGGCCGGTTTCTAACAAATATTCGTAGGTAAATAAATTATTCCCTATCACTAGGCTATATATACCTTGCCTATTTTGTTTTGTTTTTTATTTTTTATTTTTCTAAATTTGGGGTCAGATATTTAAATTGGATTACTTATAGAGGAGTTAATTATAAAGTTATCATTGGCCTCTACCCGTACATATTTTGGTTTGATTTCTTTTTTAATGGCTCAACGTCTGAATTGTTATATGGTAAATTTATAAACATGTTTTAATAACAGACTAAGTCATATATTCAAAACAATCTGATTCCATACCAGATGCCATAGAATTATAGTTCAAAACAATGATTAGGATATAACTATTAGAATTCTACTCCAAGGTTTGGAAAAATGCTACATGCACGGGTAAGGCTCTTTTCAAAATCACTAGCTAGATTTGTATCGAATTTTATCAAAACTGCATAATTTTTGGGTCTGATATTTTATTTTTACTATATTAACGTCCACAAAAATGAACTACTGATAGAGATTTCTTAGCAATTTAAATGAACTAATTTGCTTGTTTGGTCTCTAACTCTTTTATGAAGTTATGATTTATTCCGTAATTGTTTTTGTTGATAAAAATCCGTACCTTAAAATGATACAAGATAGTCCTTTTTGTTAACAAACATCAAGCAAATGATTTACTATTTAAGATTAATTAAGAAAACAATTATGTGATCTAATACATGTGTCATACACATTGTATCCCATCCAATTTTTAACTTTATTAACAAGGATTAAATTGCACCTTTTTAAAAGAGTTTAAGGACCTTTTAGCTAAATAATAATAATAATAATAATAAGAACCAAAATTATGACTTTATAAAATTGTTATTGATCAAACGAGCAATTTACAGTGGAGTACCTGATGCCTATAGTTTGCCCAACCGGATGATCCAGCAACCAGGACTGCCCATCTAGTCCCACCGTTGGACTTGGATGCCTCAGTCTCATGACCGAGAGTGCCTCCTTGGTCACCAAACATGAAATCTGAAAAGCGTACTAGTTTTGATGCATGAGCCGTTCTACATATATTGAAAATCACATAATTACTTATTATAAGTGCTGCAAACATACTAATTGAACCACTTCTACTAGTAACAACCATTGTAATTATGGCTATCTTTTCAGATGACCCAGCTAGGAATAATATTAGAATTATGGCTGAGCTATATCTTAATTTGAAGAATATATACTAACAAGTTGAGGCCTTCACAATTTTGATTTTTATGTAATGTATTTTTTTGCTGGATCCAATATATAATGTTGCATGTAGATAATGTCAATGAAGATCGGATAAAACGATGCTTTCAAAAAAAAAAAAAAACGAAAAATCATACAACAATGCTCGAAAGTTGTAAGTTAATGCAAGAAAGTCCAAAAAGGTCTCAAATAATTAATTATATAATATGTACCTAGTTGCAATCTCAATGAATAATGACAAGTCCGACGAGAATTCTCAGAAGAGGTTAATGTCGTTTTCCTGAGGTCGTTAGAGAGAGGAGAAAGTACGGGGGAATATGAACGACTGAGAAAACTATAAGCATACTAGATGTTATTTGATAATTAAGAGGAATGGAGAGTTAAAATGATTAATAATAGTTATTTGTTTAATTATTATAATATTGACTATTTGACTGAACTTTTTAATAATTATTCTTTAGGTTAAATAGATTTTTGACATTACAAAAAGTTGACGGATTGTTTAATCATTTCACTAAATGATTCAGTTAGATGGATTTTGAGGGAAATATCCCTCCACCTCTCCTCTCCCTCCCTTCTTCCATCCAACAAAACAAGGGATCGGATCCCTCCTTCGACCACTCTCCCTCCACTACAAGAATTTTCACTTTCGGAGACCAAAAAATTGGTCCCGGAAAGTTGATTTTTTGGTCGCTGTTGCCTTCCGCGACCAAAAATTTTTGGTCGCCATTTGGTCTCCGAAAGCTGGTCGCACTAGGTATCGGCGACCAAAAAAATTTGGTCTCCGTAGGTCAAAATCCGCGACCAATAAAATTTGGTCTCCGTTGGCCAGAGAAGAATCCGAGACCAAAAAAATTTGGTCTCCGTAGGTTAAAATCGACGACCAAGAAAATTTGGTCTCCATTGGTCACAGAAGAATCGGAGACCAAAAAAATTTGGTCTCCATAGGTCATAATCGGCGACCAAGAAAATTTGGTCTCCGTTGGTCGCAGAAGAATCCGAGGCCAAAAAAATTTGGTCTCTGTAGGTCAAAATCAGCGACCAAGAAAATTTGGTCTCCGTTGGTCACAGAGGAATCCGAGACCAAAAAAATTTGGTCTCTGTTGGTCTATCAAAAAGCTGCGACCAAAGAAATTTGGTCCCCGTTGGTGTCAAAAAAAAATCCAAGACCAAAAAATTTGGTCTCCGTTGCTTTCTGAAAAAATTCAAATTTATTCGTTAGCAAAACGTATTTTGCAAAATTTTTTAGGTACCAAATATTTTTGTCATCGAAAGTTTGAGCGACCAAAATTTTTTGATAACAGGAATATTTACAGCTGTTGAGCATAGTCACATATTCTCAACAGTAATAATCACAGTAATCATTTACAACCTGTTTAACTAAAATTTTTTAACTACCAAATGTTTAATTATAATAGGTATCAAACAAAAGTAAAGTATAATCAAAACAAAAGCTAACTTGGGTCATAGCGGCTGCTGGTGGCGACGGCGGTGGCGGCGGTCCATTTGGCCATTGCGAGAAAAGTCCCGGATGATTTGAAAGCGGATTAAGTTGTTGGATTAGCTCATCTTGTCTTTGCAACCTCTCGTCTTGTTTTTTCATCATCTCATCTTGTTTTTTCATCATCTCATCTTGTCTTTTTATCCTGTCCTCCATATCTGTTACACGCTGTCTATTGTCCGCAACTTCGTTTCTAAGGTTCTCGACCAACAATCGTTGTGTAGGTCCTTCAGAGCTGCTCAATTGTCTCTTTTTAATATTTTATTATATTTTGTAATTATTTTCATTCTGGAGTGTTCTTCTAGTTGCCTTTCAAAATCCTTTGATCTATCTCATAAATTGACTCCAGTTGAAAATTCTGGTTCCTTCTATAACACCCTAAACCTAAATTTTAATTAGAATATCAATTGGTGCACAATATATAAATTGAGAATCTAGTAGTCCGAATGATACTCTGAATTTTTAATTTTTTTTAATCAATGACTTTGGAACAACCGCATACCCGTGTATCACGTGATCTCGTTCTAGTTGCAATCAAAGTCCACCTAATATTCATAATTAGCTTGCCAAACTTTTGGCAATGGACATATTATTCTTTTACTTCTTATTTTTATGTTTACGAACAATGATTGTTCAAGCTAGGGACATTCTTGTAGCTAGTGTAGCGATATATATATATATATATATATATCGACATACTTGTTATATATGTAACATAACTTATTTAATAATTGATGAAAGGGCAAGTCATCTTTTGATTTACTATAGAGTTTTGTCTTTGTCGATAAATTAAGAGAACTTAATATCAATTAGATGAAGCATACTTGAGAAGTTACATGCATGAAAAAGAGCTTATAAATAGACCTTGCAAATTGAAACATGTGAAGAGAGCGAAGAGAAGTAATGAAAAAACAGAGCAATTTAATTGATAAGAAAGAGAAAAAGAAAGAGATATATATATATTTATATTGAAAAAATAAATAAATAGAATAATTAAATCTATTTATTTAATTAAGAGTGAGAACGCCTTCTGTTGTGGAATCATTAATTACACAAAGGAAAACTTGTTGGAATATCCGTAGTCACTTAGATAGTAATTACACAAAGGTTTCGTTTTATCTATCTAGCTTTTCAAAAGAGTAACCAGAGGGGGGAAAAAACATTTGCCAAACTAACAAATAAATGCAGATTTTTTAAAGGAAATTCACCTTAAAGTGATGAGAATGATCTCGTTGTTGTTTGAATGTAGTTCTGCAAAAAAAAAAAAAAAAAAAAAAGAAAGCAGAAAATAAAACTTTTAAAAGAGTTATAAATTATCTAAAAACCAGACATTTAGGGTAGAAGCATAAATTGAAAAGCAGCAATAAAAAATAATACCTTTCCCTCACATCAACAACTATTATTCTATATTCTTGTAAAACTTTATTGTAAACAACATTTTTAGTACGTAGAGCAAGAAGCTGATTATTAGAAGTTGGTTTCACAAGAATCTTGATAGATTTGCTTGTTTTTGCTCTAAACAATGCAACATATAGCTATCCATGTGAGAACACAGGTTCTGGAAGATATAATCCAACAAAATCTAAAGTTTGTCCTTGTGATTTATTAATTGTCATTGCAAAACATGGACGAATTGGGAATTGTGTTCTTTTAAATGGAAAGGGATTTTTATCATTTTCAAGTGGTACAGAGGGTATCCTAGGCAAGAAAACTCTTTTCCCACGATGTTCGCCTACGGTAATTTCAGCATCAATAACATTACGTTCAAGCCTTCGACAAATCAACCTGGTTCCATTACATAACCCCTCAGAAGGATTAATATTTCGTAGCAACAAAATGGTACAATTTTCTTTTAATATTAGTTCGTGAGGTGGTATACCAATTGGTGTCAAAATATTCAAGAAATCCTCTTGCATACTTTGTTCATTTTTATCAAGGACCTCATCAAAACTAAAATACATGAGAGTGACACCTGGAAAACGTTCAATTAATATATTATATTATTATTTATCTTATCAATGTAGTCATTTTTCGGGGTTAAAATGACACGATTAATTATGAAGTCTAATTTATTTGCAAAATCATGCAAATTTGGAAATACAATATCAATCAAATTATTCAATGACAAAATATCATCTTCAAAAGGTACCATCATATGGGGTAAAAGCTTAATCATACCACGAGATTGGGGTTGTTCCATTCCATTACCGATTTAAAGCAAATAATATGAGAATGATGGATCTATGATGGCTCTCATATTTTCAACTAATGTGATTTTGCTAAACCTGCATTCTTAAATGGCAAGTTGTAGTAGGTGTTATCTTAAACAATATTGGATATGCCTATTTCCTGAATAATCAGCTCCTAAAACAACATTAGGACGGATAATCATTTCAAAAGAAGACAAAAGTAGAAAATTTCTAAACAAGAAAACTCGATCCAAACACAAATTTAACACAAATATGTCCGAAAATAATGGCAAAATCACATAAAAGCAAAAATGGAATTCCAAAATGAAAGAATTCTATCAACTTTGTTTTGAAACCTAAAGGCATAATTAGCTCACAATCAAAAAGAATTCTTTTTCCTATTGTTTAAACGAAACTTTCTTAAGCAAAAGAGGAAATCCAATATTCTAAAGCAATATAGATATGTGTGTGTATACATATATATATATATATATATATATATATCCGTGTGTATGGAATACAAATAAAAATTTTTCTCTCTCTGTTTTTTGGTAATTGAAGAGGAAATAAAAGGATCAACCAAACCTAAAAGAAAGAATGCAATAATTATGTCTCTTCGTATATGTGTTATACATTTTCAAAATTATTAAGCGCTTTATTATAAAGGGTTAATTTCATTTCTCATCTCCTAACCAAGACTGGAAAGAAGGTCTAGAAAGAGAAAGATTATTGGTGTAAGGAGTGAGAAACAAGAAAGAGAGAGACAGAGAAAGATCCATATAGGGACAGGAAGGGTAGAGCTAAAGAGAATAGAGAACAAAATCAACAGGCAAGTGACATTTGCCAAGAGAAGAAATGAGCTTCTTAAGAAGGCTTATGAGCTTCAGTTCTATGTGAAGCTAAAGTTGCTCTTATCATCTTTTCCAACCGTGGCAAGCTCTATGAGTTCTGTAGCGGTTATAGGTACATACATACATATATATACACAAACATAACTCTCTCTCTCTATTCTCTGTTTCTCTCTCTAGACATGCATAAAAAACGAGAATAATGTTCTCACAAACTCATTTTGGTCCAAGATCTGGGTTTTTTGCAACTGGGTTTTTGTCTTTGGAGACACAATGTGTGAAAAAGATGACCTTTTCAACATTTTCTGTTGTTAATTTGCAAAAAATAAATAAAATAAAATAAATAAATAAATCAGACATTTTGGTTTTGATCTATTAATGAAACCGGAGTCTCTCTCTTGAAGATCTGCAGCTAACTTCGTAGATGACTGAATTGTTATATGGGTTTTTATGGGTTTCTTCAAAATTTTATGTTTTGGGGGGATTTGTTGATAATCTGTAGAGATTTTGGTGTTTGGTTTGTGGGAAATTTCCTCTTTTTTGGTGGGTGCACATAAGAAATGATTTCTCCCCAAATCTAAAGCGATTTAGCAGGTTTTATTTAGACCCAAAAAACAATTCAAACAACATAACAAAATAGCTTGGTTGCCAATAACCCACAGCCGGTGGGGAGTCACCAGCGACGGCAAGAAGAAGAAAGAGAGAGAGACGAGTCTTACCAGAATCAAGAGTCCACCAAATTCTCGTCGGGAGAAAGCACCGAAAGATTGGAGATGGAAAATGCAAGTTTGAGAGAGAAAGGAAAGGGAAAGGGAAAGGGAAAGGGAAAGGTAATTGGAAAAGAGGAGGCTGAGAAAGGAAGATCGGTATGCTCAGAATGTATAGTTGAAGAAAACAAAAACAAGCCCCAAAACGGAGCTTTTTTACTACGAAAAATGAACAGTAGAAATTTTTCTACTCTTTTATATATGTTAGATATATATATATATATATATATATATTATAAGATTACAGAACGTTTTTAGTTTTACCAAAAATTACAACTAAATCAATAATTTAAGGAAAAGAAAAACAAAGTATGATTTGAACAGTTCTTTTTTATTTTCTAATTTTTATTTTTTTATTATTTTCAATTATTACTTTTATGATTTTTCTTGTGTTTCCAACATTAATAATTCTGAAAATATTATGAACGTGTCAATAGAGGAAAAAAAAAAATGAAAGAAATTTAGGGACCAAATTAATTTGGTCCCGGTTTAATTTGGTCCCGGTTGTGTGTAGGAGAAGGGAACTTTCGGGGACCAAATTTATTTGGTCCCGAAAGGTGACCAACAGGGACAAACTTTTTGGTCCCCAAAAGTCATTTTCGGTGGAGGTGATCAACAGGGACCAAACTTTTTAGCCCCCGAAAGTAATTTTCGGCCACCAAATGGAATTTGGTCCCGGTTGTGTGTAGGAAAGGGGACTTTCGGGGACCAAATTTATTTGATCTCGGAAGGTGACCAACATGGACCAAACTTTTTGGTCCCCGAAAGTCATTTTCGGTGGAGGTGACCAACAGGGACCAAACTTTTTGGTCCCCGAAAGTAATTTTCGGCCACCAAATGGAATTTGGTCCCGGTTGTGTGTAGGAAAGGAGACTTTCGGGGACCAAATTTATTTGGTCCCGGAAGGTGATCAACAGGGACCAAACTTTTTGGTCCCCGAAAGTAATTTTCGGTCACCAAATGGAATTTGGTCCCGGTTGTGTGTAGGAAAGGGGACTTTCGGGGACTAAATTTATTTGGTCCCGGAAGGTGACCAACAGGGACCAAACTTTTTGGTCCCCGAAAGTCATTTTCGGTGGAGGTGACCAACAGGGACCAAACTTTTTGGTCCCCGAAAGTAATTTTCGGCCACCAAATGGAATTTGGTCTTAGTTGTGTGTAGGAAAGGGGACTTTCGGGGACCAAATTTATTTGGTTCCGGAAGGTGACCAACATGGACCAAACTTTTTGGTCCCCGAAAGTCATTTTCGGTGGAGGTGACCAACAGGGACCAAACTTTTTGGTCCCCGAAAGTAATTTTCGGCCACCAAATGGAATTTGGTCCCGGTTGTGTGTAGGAAAGGGGACTTTCGGGGACCAAATTTATTTGGTCCCGGAAGGTGACCAACAGGGACCAAACTTTTTGGTCCCCGAAAGTCATTTTCGGTGGAGGTGACCAACAGGGACCAAACTTTTTGGTCCCCGAAAGTAATTTTCGGCCACCAAATGGAATTTGGTCCCGGTTGTGTGTAGGAAAGGGGACTTTCGGGGACCAAATTTATTTGTCCGGAAGTGACCAACAGGGACCAAATCTTTTGGTCCCCGAAAATCATTTTCGGTGGAGGTGACGAACAGGGACCAAACTTTTTGGTCCCCAAAAGTAATTTCGGCCACCAAATGGAATTTGGTCCTGGTTGTGTGTAGGAAAGGGGACTTTCGGGGACCAAATTTATTTGGTCTCTGAAGGTGACCTACCGAGACCAAATTTTGGTCCCCGAAAGTCATTTTCGGCCACCAAATGGATTTTGGTCCCAGTTTTGTGTAGGAGAAGGGGACTTTCGGGGACCAAATTTATTTGGTCTCTGAAGGTGACCTACCGAGACCAAATTTTGGTCCCCGAAAGTCATTTTCGGCCACCAAATGGAATTTGGTCCCGGTTGTGTGTAGGAAAGGGGACTTTCTGGGACCAAATTTATTTGGTCCCGGAAGGTGACCAACTGGGACCAAACTTTTTGGTCCCCGAAAGTCATTTTCGGTGGAGGTGACCAATAGGGACCAAACTTTTTGGTCCCCGAAAGTAATTTTCGGCCACCAAATGGAATTTGGTCCCGGTTGTGTGTAGGAAAGGGGACTTTCGGGGACCAAATTTATTTGGTCCCGGAAGGTGACCAACATGGACCAAACTTTTTGGTCCCCGAAAGTCATTTTCGGTGGAGGTGACCAACAGGGACCAAACTTTTTGGTCCCCGAAAGCAATTTTCGGCCACCAAATGGAATTTGGTCCCGGTTGTGTGTAGGAAAGGGGACTTTCGGGGACCAAATTTATTTAGTCCCGGAAAGTGACCAACAGGGACCAAACTTTTGGTCCCCAAAAGTAATTTCGGCCACCAAATGGAATTTGGTCCTGGTTGTGTGTAGGAAAGGGGACTTTCGGGGACCAAATTTATTTGGTCTCTGAAGGTGACCTACCGAGACCAAATTTTGGTCCCCGAAAGTCATTTTCGGCCACCAAATGGATTTTGGTCCCGGTTTTGTGTAGGAGAAGGGGACTTTCGGGGACCAAATTTATTTGGTCTCTGAAGGTGACCTACCGAGACCAAATTTTGGTCCCCGAAAGTCATTTTCGGCCACCAAATGGAATTTGGTCCCGGTTGTGTGTAGGAAAGGGGACTTTCGGGGACCAAATTTATTTGGTCCCGGAAGGTGACCAACAGGGACCAAACTTTTTGGTCCCCGAAAGCAATTTTCGGTCACCAAATGGAATTTGGTCCCGGTTGTGTGTAGGAAAGGGGACTTTCGGGGACCAAATTTATTTGGTCCCGGAAGGTGACCAACATGGACCAAACTTTTTGGTCCCCGAAAGTCATTTTCGGTGGAGGTGACCAACAGGGACCAAACTTTTTGGTCCCCGAAAGTAATTTTCGGCCACCAAATGGAATTTGGTCCTAGTTGTGTGTAGGAAAGGGGACTTTCGGGGACCAAATTTATTTGGTCCCGGAAAGTGATCAACAGGGACCAAACTTTTTGGTCCCCGAAAGTCATTTTCGGTGGAGGTAACCAACAGGGACCAAACTTTTTGGTCCCCGATAGTAATTTTCGGCCACCAAATGGAATTTGGTCCCGGTTGTGTGTAGGAAAGGGGACTTTCGGGGACCAAATTTATTTGGTCTCTGAAGGTGACCTACCGAGACCAAATTTTGGTCCCCGAAAGTCATTTTCGGCCACCAAATGGATTTTGGTCTCGGTTTTGTGTAGGAGAAGGGGACTTTCGGGGATCAAATTTATTTGGTCTCTGAAGGTGACCTACCGAGACCAAATTTTGGTCCCCGAAAATCATTTTCGGCCACCAAATGGATTTTAGTCCCGGTTTTGTGTAGGAGAAGGGGACTTTCAGGGACCAAATTTATTTGGTCTCGGAAGGTGACCTACCGAGACCAAATGTTGGTCGCTGAAGATTCTTACCTTCTGGGACCAAAATTTTGGTCGTCGAAACTGATCTTCAGAGACCAAATTTTTTTTTGTCGCGGAAAGTCTGGTCGCTGTAAGTTCAATTTCTTGTAGTGCTCCCTCCATCTCTTCCTCCAACCAAACTTACCCTAACTGACGGAGTCACATTAGGCCATCTAGTCGGGGAGCACTTGCATACCCATATGAGCTCATTTTATATTTGAGAGAAAGAACAAAAATAAAATTTTTGAAAAAAAAATGTAAATTATAGCATCAAATTTTTTAAACACAATAAATAATGGAATTATATTTATGACCGCACCGAAACAATAACCAAAAAAAAAAATCTCATTCTTCCTCCTCTCTCTTTCCGTAACGACTCATGCCTCCCTTTGGTATGGCATTGTCCATTTTAAGTCTCATGCCCGCACGGTTTTGAATTTAGACTCACCTCAAAAGGTCCCATACCATTAGGAGGTGGTTTTTTTATTTATAAGCCATTACATATATCAATTCCCAAGCGATAATAACACCCACTAGCCTAATATTTAATTAGGTTTGTAAATGTCACGAATAGCTTTCCATAGTAATTTAGTCAAGCGAAATTTTTAAAAAAATAATAATAAAATTAAATAAACTTATTTTATAATAATAATCCTTCAATACGAACTATTTAAATCCTAATATTCACACTGAAATTAAGAAAATAAAAGTTCTTAAAAATAATTTTGTTTAAACTTAGAAACTCGAAAATTCTTTTATTCAATAACCACTATGTCACACTGCCTAGTCATGCCTCGCTGTCGTTCGGTCTTCTTTCACTTATCATTTGAAATGTTAGAAGAATAATTTAGTGAGCTACAACTCAGTAAGTAAACATGCTACATGCATGAGATAATCACAATTAATTCAATAAATACTCAATCCTTTTTAATATCTCATGTTGTCATTAAAACTTTTCACCATTAACATTTTAGAGCACTCAGTGTCATGCCTATACTTTTGATAACCAGTGGGACATTGTTTTCGGAACCTGTATAAAAATTTGGCCAATAATAAAACGTTACTATGGGTTTTCCATTGTAGTTTTTCAACTTCAAGTATTAACCGTATATCATTTTCAATCTTAGTGTGACGCCCCCTTACTACGTAGGGTCGCCACCTTACTTACTTAACTTAACTTTTCTTAAGATTTGGGAATATATATATACTTTTTGAAACATACTTATAAAAGGCATTTGTCTCTAGCTATAAATCATTGATACTGAAGTAGAAAGTTTACTTAGGGGGTGTTTGGTGTGTTAGTTTGAGTTGAAATATTTTAGTTGTAATAGTAAATTTTTTTGAATTTTCAGAAAAGACAAAAAAATTTTTGGGAAAAAGACAAAAACTTTTTAGGAAAAAGACAAAAAAAAGTTTGAAATGAGTTGGAAATGGGATATCCCCCAAACTCCCCCTTAAAGTCTTTAGTATCAAAATACCATATAACATAAGTGGTTTTCATAACATATACTTATATACATAACTCCTTGACATATCAAAAAGATTGCGGAATCTATGCGTAGTGGTATCCATACCGCCCTTCGTTTGCCGCCGCCTCGTCCCTTCAATGCCCATCACTTAAGCTGCAGGTTTCTTACCTACAGTATGAAATATAACTTGATGAGCTTTCGCCCAGTAAGCACAAACGTAATCTCACAAAACATTTTATTTTATGTTTTAAACATCTTGAAAACATAATATTCATCATATGCATATGCGTGAACCATTTATGTTCATTTATGCATTCCTTTTTAACTTGTACTTATCCTTCATATGGGCCCCTTAGTGTACGTACCATCATTTATTTAGCGCGCCTCCAGATACAGTTAGGGTTTGCAAGGTCCCTAACTGCTCTGGGAAAACATAATTGATTACACCCTCCCGCATCAACGAGAGGGCGATAATCCATAATTTTAACATGAATAACCCTCCACCTTGGGGAGGTCGGTACGACACTTTACTTGTGATTTCTTACCATGTTGTTTATCTTTAGTGAACATACCTTATGATGTCACTATATGATAACATAACTTTTATCTTCTTCATAACATGACATGGCATTTTGAAATCATAGCACTTTTGCAAACATATATATATATATATATATATTTGCAAATATAGCACTCTTGAAAACATGACATTTTGTAAAATAACATTTATGCACATATAGCATCTTGTAAATATAACACTTATGCAAACATAGCATTTTTATAAAGCATGACATTTAAACATAGCATCATCTTGAACATAGCATAAAAACATGTAATATCACTTTTGAAAATATACTAGCTTTCATACTGCAAGTGAGGTTTGTACTTACCTCTCGTGCCGTATCCTTAACGTTGCGTCCTTAAATTTGTCGGCAACAGCAGGTCACTTTCCTGCTATATGAGAAATATAGGATTAGAATCCTATCGTAAGGTGTTGGTGACCAAACCAACATTCATGCCTAAACTTGGTTGTATGTCCCTTTTACTTATCACACTTGATCTTCATAATCATCCTTCTTCATTAAGGATCATCAACTTTGATTAACCCTTAAGAGGTCACGTTGGATAACCTCTTGATTAGATCCTCGTTCTATTGTTGGTTTTCTTGAAAACTTTGGGCTTCATTTATACATCCTCATTATTGGGTTATCTCCATCAACCCCTTAAATCTTAGCCCAAAAATACATGTGGGTGTCCCTTATGGTTATGTTGGGTAACCGTTAAGGTCAACTCTTAGTCATCCTTGGGTTTGTAACTCGGATATGACATCCGGCTACCGTTCGTAATCGGCTTGCTTACCAATTTCTCCATAAAACTCCATATCTTTAACTTTTGGAAAACCTTGTGTAATTATCTTCAAAAATCCCTTAGTTCGCTAGTAAAAATTCTTAGTTCTTTAACTTGAAAATACTTGGCTTAAAAACCCCTTTTTTTTTTCTTAGCTTGAAGTACTTGTCGTAAAATCATCATTTTTCCTTAACTTGAAAACATTTGGTTTGAAACCCCTTTTTCTTCACTTCTTGGAAAAATGTGGAATTTCAAATCCGGACCCTTAAAATTCATGGTTTTAGAAACATATATTTTATAAAATCGTTTAAGGCTGGAAACTGCCTTTGGAACAGTTTCCGTAGCTAAAATAACAATTTAAAGACACTTTACATATTTTTTTAAAACATCTTTGAAAAACTAAGGTGCAGGAATTTCGGATTCCCTGCGCACCTTCTCTAAAACGTGCCCAGTTTAAAAATCCATCGAGAATCTGGAAAACTTGTCTTCACGAAAGTTGTAGCTCTCGAAAAATGATAAAACTTTTGTGTTTTGTGAAAAATCCAGTTCGGCTTGTATTAGTACCAGTTTTTATTTGAAAACTGGCTAACCCTGGAAACCGAGTGAAAACTGGGTTTGGGAATCAGCCACGGGTTTTGAGGAAAACAGAGGCTGTTGGAGCCTCATTTCGAGATTCTGCCTGCGCTGCTCTCTAGTAAAAGTTGTTCCGAGAAACTTTTGTGTTTTAAGTTTTACCCCGTTTGTCCTCTAAGGGCTTTAAAATTTTACTTTCCCAAAACTGGCCAGATTCGAATCCGAATTGGCAGTTTCGGTTGCTTAGTTGGTTTACGTCCTAGTTCACGGATTCTATCTCGACCGACCACTTTGGGAGCTTACTCATCAAACATGCAGAGTTTCTAACATCCCGTTCATACAAGCATACAAATCCCATAGGTCCATGCAACCTCAAACCGAAAATCCTAATCCTTGGTTGCATGGGTTCTATCTAGCATTACACACCAACAAGCATCCATCATCCCACCCCTAAGTTAGCAGCCGATCAGCCACTACCTAGGGCAGGTCTTTGACCAAAAATTTAAGGGACATATCAACTACATATAGCATGCTTCCTAATCATTTTTCAAGCACAAAATTTAAGCAAACAAGCATCATAATCAAGCTAATCAAACTCTAATCCCTAATCAAGCACACACACCAACAAATTAGGGCCGAAAAATAAAATGGACTTATATCCTTACAAACCAACTTGAATCACCATAAAAATGCTTAAATGGAACTTAATTTCAAGATGGTTCAAGAATTTACCTTAACCCAAGTTAGGGTTTGAAAATCTTCCAAGATCCCCTTGCTCCTTGGCTCACGGTTTTGGCTCCACCTAGGGCCCCAAAATTTTTCTCTTGGTTGATCCACACAAAGCCGAGCCTTACCACAAGGTTTCCCCTCAAAATTTCCAGATTTTCTCACCTCTTTCTCACCCTCAAACCCACGGTTTTAGTGCCCAAAAATGGGTCTCCAAGCTCTCAAAAATTTTCTCTTCTTCCTCCTTAGCAAACCCGAGCAACTCACAAGCAAAAGTCCTCTAGAATTTCTCTGATTTCTCTTCTCCTTCTCTTCCTCTCTCACACGGTTTTTCTAGAGAAAAAAAGGCAGAGTTTGACTGCCTTTCTTGAATAAAAATGCATCTTTTTGGGGCTGCTATTTGTAGAGGAAAGGGAGAGCTTGGTTGATCAACTTTTTTCCTTAAAAATTGACTTTTCCCATGCCTTTTCTTGTCCCTTAGCTGGCCGAATTTTTGGGGGTGGCTATGGGCTGTTGGCTGCTGAAAATATGAGGAGGAAAGGGGACATGTGGCAGCCAATGGATGGTCCAAGAAGCTTCTAGAGTCCTCTAGAAAAAAAATCTCCCAAGCTTAGCTCACCTTTTCCTTAAATTTTGGCTTTTCCCTTTACTTTCCCATTCCTTTCTTTTCCTTAGTTGCAACCGAATTTGGGGGAGGGGGGGGGGGGGGGAAGAGGACAAGACTTCACATGCTCAATTTTGGTTTAGTGGAAAGTGAGTCATAGGCATGGGCATGTGTCCTTACTTTGTTCACCTTTTTGGCCCTTAAAATATGGCTTTTCTCATTCTCCTTTCCCTTAACTTTTGGCTTTTGTCTTCCTTCTTTCCTTGTGCTTGCTGCCGAATTTTGTGTGTGAAAGAGAGAGCTCCACATGGCTATCTCGAGTGAGTGGAAGGTGAGTCATGGGTATGGGCAAGTGGTCCTTGGCTTGCTATGTCTTGTTTGGCCATTTTGCTCTCCAAACTCATTTTTTTTCTTTCCTTTGTACTACACAGATAATTCTAACATTGTGATTCTCTAAAACACAATATTTTTATTTTGATCCGAAGTACAAAATTTATCTGTGTGAATTTTGGATCGAAAAAATATTTTTGCTTAATTTTTCCGAACCCCTTTTTGCCCTTTACTTAAACTTGGTGTGCTTGATTTTTAGGGACGTTTTCAGGCTCATTCTTGCTATCTAGCTCACAAAACTTATTCTCGGAACTCCTTCAGGACTGTACTTGAAAAATCTCGTAAAGTCAACTCTTTGACTTTTCGTCGGTCAAATTTTGATTTTTTCGATCAAAGTTGACTTTCGTAAAATTACATCCTTTCTCGTTCTTTTTCCTTTAAAAACCTCATACATGGCTCATAAATCATTAATTGAGTCTCATAAAATTTAATGAGGACTCAAACATTGTTTAAATAAAATTATGAATTTCTCATTATTATTCATAATTTTTCATGTAACACATCATAAACACATAAATTAGACTTTAATTCCTTATGAACAAGGAGAATACAAGTCTACAAAAATTTCGGGTCTTACAACCTACCCTCCTTAAAGGATTTTCGTCCTCGAAAATTAGAACAAATCGGGGTAGTCTCTCTTCATGTCTTCTTCCCGTTCCCATGTCGCTTCTTCAATATGGCGGTTTCTCCATAACACCTTAACCAAAGGTATGACCTTGTTCCTTAGCACTTTTTCTTCTCGTGCCAATATCTGGACTGGCTTCTCTTCATATGTCAAGTCTTCACGAATCTCGATTGGTTCATGCTCGATTACGTGTGAGGGATCCGGAACATACTTCTTTAGCATTGACACATAAAATACATTGTGTACGTATGCTAATTCTGGGGGTAAAGCCAACTTGTAGGCCACATTACCAACCCTTTCGATTATTTGGAACGGCCCTATATATCTTGGACTTAACTTTCCCTTCCTTCCGAACCTCATAACTCCCTTAAACGGAGCGACTTTAAGGAAAACCAAGTCTCCTACTTAGAATTCTAGTGGTCTTCGGCGTTTGTCGGCGTAACTCTTTTGCCGACTGAATGCAGTCTCCATCCTTTGACGTATAAGCTTTACGGTTTCCATGGTCTTCCGAATAAAGTCCGTAGACACAAGCTCTTTTTCTCTTGTCTCGTACCAATGGACTGGAGATCTACATCTTCTTCTATACAGAGCTTCATAAGGAGCCATTCCAATTGAAGTGTGAAAACTGTTGTTGTACGAGAACTCAATCAAAGGAAGCTTCTTGTCCCACGTTCCTTTGAAATCCATCACGCAAGCTCGCAACATATCTTTTAAGGTTTGAATGGTCCTTTCTGATTGTCCATCCGTTTGTGGGTGAAAAGCTGTACTAAACGAAAACTTGGTACCCATTGCTTCATGTACGCTCTTCCAAAATTTTGAAGTGGAGCGACTGTCGCGATCCGATATAATCATTTTCGAAATTCCATGGTAGCGAACGATCTGGGCCACGTACAATTCTGCCAGTTGTTCCACTGAGAAGCTGAGCTTGATGGCCACAAAGTGTGCGGACTTCGTCAATCGGTCAACGATCACCCAAATTGCATTGTTGCCGTTAGGAGTTCGGGGTAGCCCAACCACGAAATCCATCGTCACTTGGTCCCATTTCCATTCTGGGATGGAAATTTTCTGCAATTCTCCTCCTGGACGTTGGTGTTCCGCCTTTACTTTTTGACAAGTAAAGCACTTACTGACAAAAGTAGCAACGTCATTCTTCGTTTTGGGCCACCAAAAGCTTTCTTTCAAGTTTTGTACATCTTCATGGCTCCCGGATGAACAGAATACGGAGTCTTATGGGCTTCTTTCATGATCCTTTCCTTTAGATCGTCCTCGTTAGGAATACACAATCTGTTCTTCTGATAGAGTATGCCCTCATCAGATACGTTGAAATCCGACTCCTTTCCTTCTAAAACTTCGTTTTTCATCCTAAGCAGCGAGTCATCTGCTTCTTGACGCTCCTTCATATTATCCAAAATGGTGGGTTGGAAGGTTAGAGCAGCTAATCCTCCCGTAATAAGCTCGATTTTGGCTTCCGTTAACTCCTTTTGAAGAGGCTCAGTCAATGACCTGATTGACATCATTGAGGAAGACGACTTCCGACTAAGGGCATCGGCTACCTTGTTAGCCTGCCCTGGATGGTATCGGATATCTATGTCGTAGTCCCTTACCAATTCAAGCCATCTTCTTTGTCTCATGTTAAGCTCCTTCTGTGTGAAGATATACTTCAAGCTCTGATGATCCGTATATACTTCACATTTTGTGCCATAAAGGTAGTGCCTCCAAATTTTCAAGGCAAATACTACCGCCGCAAGTTCCAAATCATGCGTCGGGTAGTTCTTCTCATGTTCCTTAAGCTGTCGAGAAGCATACGCGATCACCTTTCCGTTCTGCATAAATACGGCTCCCAATCTTATCTTGGAAGCATCGCTGTAAATCACGAAGTTCCCTTTCTCCGCGACTGGAATCGTAAGGATTGGAGCACTCGTTGGCTTACTTTTGAGCTCTTGAAAGTGTTCTTCGCACTTAGCTGTCCATTCGTACCTCTTTTCCTTCCTTGTGAGTGCGGTGAGTGGCGCCGCAATCTTAGCAAAATCCTTCGACAAAACGTCAGTAGTAGCCTGCTAAGCCGAGGAAACTGCGTACTTCGGTGACATTCTTGGGAGCTGGCCATTTACTTACTGCTTCAATCTTAGCCGGATCTATGGATATGCCTTCTTTCGAGACCACATGTCCAGGAGATAGACCTTCTCCAACCAAAATTCACACTTAGTGAACTTGGCATAAAGCTGATTTTGCCTTAAAATCCGTAATGCAATCCTCAAATGCTCCTCATGCTCCTCCTTCGACCTTGAGTAAATCAAAATAGCGTCGATGAAAACAATGACGAATTTATCCAAGTAGTCCTTAAATACTCGATTCATCAAATCCATGAAGGCGGCTGGAGCATTCGTCAGTCTAAACGGCATCACAAGGAACTCGTAGTGTCCATATCGCGTACGAAACGCCGTCTTCAGAACATCTCCTTCCTTAATTCGGAGCTGGTGATATCCTGATCGCAGGTCAATCTTCGAAAAGACCGAAGCTCCTTTAGTTGGTCGAATAGATTGTCGATCCTGAGCAAAGGATACTTGTTCTTGATGGTGATCTTGTTCAACTCCCGATAGTCGATGCACATTCTAAGAGTGCCGTCCTTCTTCTTGACAAAGAGCACTGGGGCTCCCCACAGTGAATAGCTCTGTCTGATGAATCCTTTATTTAGGAGCTCCTTCAACTGAACTTGCAATTCATTAAGTTCAGCAGGCGCCATCCTATACGGTGCCTTGGACACGGGTGCTGATCCAAGAAGTAACTCGATCTCAAAAGAGATTTCTCGCTCTGGCGGCAATCCTGGCAAATCTTCCGGAAAGAGGTCGATAAATTCCTTGACTATCGGTAACTTTTCCGGCTTACTCTTAGTCTCTTGTGTCTTATCAACCATGTTGGCTAGAAATCCACTACATCCTTCCGCCAACAGCTTTCTCGCCTTAAGTGCAGAAATAAACATATTTGGCTGTTTCGGGGTCGATCCTCTAAAAACGAACTCCTTATCTCCAACTGGCTTGAACGTGACGGCGCGACGCTGGCAGTCGATAACCGCGTTGTACTTTCCCAGGAAGTCCATACCCAGAATAACGTCGTAGTCGTGTAGATCAATGACGATCAGGTTAACATACATCTCTCTACCGCATATAATTATTGGAACATGGCGTATCCAATAATCAGATAACAAAATTTCCCCAGAGGGTAATGCAGTACGAAAAGTTCTTCCGATTTTATCATTATCTCTACCTAGCTTCTTTGCAAATCTAGGTGATGTAAAAGAATACGTAGCTCCAGAATCAATCAACGCATATGCATATTGTTGGGCAAAAGGAAGCTGACCTGTCATCACCATGGATGGTCCAGCTTGCACATCCTCTTTCGTGTAGGCATAGATGCGTCCTTGTGGTTTCGGAGCTTCGAGTCGGCCTTGGGCAATTGTTGGTCCTTCGAGCTTCGTCTGGGCGGCGTGTAACTGACTTCCTTGACCCCTTTGGTAGTTTTGCTGGTTATGGACATTTGCATTACAATTCTTTGCAAAGTGGCATTCCTTGCCACATAGATAGCAGCGGTTGGTTCCTGCCCGGCAGTCTCCCGGGTGTTTCCTCCCACATTTCTGGCAAGTGGGGGTTCCGGTGTTATTTGTAGCAGTCTTCTTCTGGGGAAAGTTCTGTTGATTCCCCCGTCCTCCAGCATTCTACTTTCTCTTCTGTTGGGGGTTGCCATATGGCTTGTTGCTGCTGTGTTGGCCAGATGATCTTCCTTGACTCTTCGGCCGCTGGGCTTGGCTGGGTCTAGCCTGATTTTGCTTGACGAGGGCCTTCTCTTCATTTTTCTCTTTAAAGAACTGAGCCCGTTGCGCCTTGTTTTGTCCCACCTAGTATTCGGCTCGAACTGCTTGGCTAACACATTCCGCAACAGTGAGCGGTGGGTGAGGGCCACTGCTAATCACCACGGCCAAGTCCGACCGGAACATCCTCATCATCTTTCTTACTTTGTCCCTCTCGGAACTGATGAGGTGAGGGCAGAGACGGGCGAGCTGTTCAAACTTTCTCACAGCTTCCGCTACAGACCGATTTCCCTGACGGAAATTGTTGAACTCATCTTGTTGGGCTTCCATGACTTCCGTGTTGAAATACTTCTCTCGAAACTCTTCAACGAAGTCTTCCCACGTCATCTGATTAACGTCCCGCCTGATCTGAACTGTCTCCCACCATAAGCGAGCGTCTTTCTTCAGCATGAAGGACGCACAGAGGACTCTCTCTTGATCGTCGAGCCCGAGGAAGTTCAGAGCAACTTGGAGGTCGATCAGCCAGTTGTCGGCCTTAATAGGGTCTGTCAATCCCTCAAATTCCGGTGCCTTCATGCGCCGAAATTCGTGATATAACTCTGCGGGAGTCCGTGCTTGTGGCGTTAGTGGAGCAGCTACCGGCGCCATAGGTGCTTCAGGGGCCGCAGGGTATTCTGGAATCGCCGGGTCGACATCGGGAATTTCCGGCGTAGCAGGCTGATCCTCTTGTGCCTGTGGTACCCTGGCCTCAGGAGGTCCCTGATTCTGTTGGGCCATCTATGCCCTAAGCCCACCTATCTCTTGTTGCTGGGCTAACATCATCTCCCTTAACTCGTTCAGCTGGGCTGCGAGATCGACGTTCTGGGCCTGTGTCGCTCTACGTTTTGGTGGCATGGTTCTGTATAGAAACAACAAAATAAGCTTCTTGTTTTCAAAAATTTTATGAAATCATATCTTTTATACAGAACCATAATCTTCATTTCATAATCATAGCTGTTAGGAAAATACATAATTTCCTCATCGTGAACATACATTACTTAAATACCACCACTGAGCTAAGGCATAACCCAACGTCATTCTCACACCCAACAACGTTGACAATAAGGACAGTTTTAGAAATTGTCTCAGAATTTAAGCATCTATTGAACTTTAAATCGTAGCATTCGCACCACCTGAACACCTATGCAAAAAGTTTTAAAAAGAAAAATTCCCCTTAATCTATAGTCTACATCAGTAATGTCCCCCTAAACTTCAAAATATGATGCTCTCCGTAAGTCCGATAAGTAATTCATGAGCTCACTTGTTAGTTTAATCGAGAGTTTACCTGATTTCTCTTCATGGGTTTGATGATTTTGGGGTTTAATTTGTTCTTTAGATTTTGTTAAACCCAAAGTTATCTTTCTCGATTTTCTTTTAATCTATGATATGGCTTGTTGGATTGCTTTGTTTTTTTGGTAATGTAATCTGATTAACACCATTAAAAAAAAAAAAAAAAAAAAAACTTGCTTTTGCATATGTAACAAGGGGAATAACTGCATTAGAGTCCCATTTAAGAACAATTTAAGAGCACTACCTGTAGTGATTCATCCAACAGTTTAAGATGATAGTGTGACTAAATGAGCAATTATGATATAAGGTCTCGCATACACATAATTTTTTATTTTAATTTCAGATTTACAAATTTTTTTTTTCCCTTCCACAAATGATAACATCAATACACACCAAAACTCATTCCTCAAAACCACCATTAGAACTCTGCAATAGTATTTTTGAGCAACGAACTTTAAACTTTTAAGCAACAATCAGTTTGAGAAAAAATGGTTCCATGGATGATTGTTAAAAAAACCCAAAAAGACCATGGACGGAAAAAAAAAAAAAATCCAATAACTTGGTTCTTCGTTTTTCATCTTCTTCACCCAGAAACTCTACTCCGTCCTTCAAGTTGCATCCAAATATGAGAATTCTAAAAAAAAAAAAAAGTAAAAAATTAAAAAAAATAACTTCTTTCTCTGGATCAAAGTTTTTTCTAATCTGATTTAAAAAAAGGGGCATGTTTTAAAAAGGGCAAACAATTTTCTTTAATGAATTTTGTGTATAATCAATATTAGTCGCCGGAGGAAATTCCGATGCCTCTAAGCTCCCACTGCGACGTCGTCTCAACTAACCCTAAGCCCGTCGTTAAGGAGTAACCCCGCCTCCTCAACGCCCTCTACGGGGCCCACCCAAATGCGGCAACGACGCTCCTCACCGATTCTGCCCTCGTCGTCAAGCGGCTCAAGGACACTGATTTCGCCATTCAAGATGCGTGTCGCGACACCATCGACGCGCTCACAGGGCTGTACTTGAACGGCGGGGGTATGGGTCGACGGCAGTGGTGGGGCTGTTTGTGAAGACACTGTTCAAGGCCATGGGGGAGTAGTGGAAAACAAGCGATCTGGGGGAATAATGGGGGCAAGGGGTGCGGTTGTATATGGTGGGGTGCACTGAAGTTTTTGTGAACTCAAGTTTTCATTTTGTCTGATTTCATATTGATGGTTCGCATTTTAGTAACTATTGACAGTGCCTCTCTAAAGGGTCTTTATCACATACTCTCCCCTGTAATAGGTACTGCAAGGTTGAAAATATAGTACAAATTTTTTTATTTTTTGGGATAACTTTCCACATGCATGTTTCACTGCGGTTTCTCTAAAAAATTGTCGTGGAAAGTGTTGTCCGGTACCAAGCACTTTCGACGACATCATGATACATCGAGGACATACCATGCTCGTGGATTCCACAACAATTTTTAAACCGTCATAGTATCTTTCCACGATGGTTTTAAATTATTGTGGAGTTTTCATTTTGTAGTAGTGAAATAACGAAAACAAAAGAAAATGAGGAAGGAGCTTCAAAGAAGCAAATTGAGATCAACTAAACAAGAAAAATGCAGTTGCACTCTCCTGTTATAAAAAACTTTAACTGGTACAGGGAATTCCTTCGTTCACAAATGAAGAATATGATATATATATAGGGTTCTTCTACCATCCTTTGGGTGGGATGGTCCCTTATTATATGACACTAATGCAACCGAATTTTCTTTACCACAAAGCTTTATTTTTGGTATTTTAAATATGAAACAATTTGATCGGTATTTCTACAAAGGCAGGAGTCAATGAAAGAGGGATACTATTAATTAGTGCCAAAGTCTCCAGCGCATCCTAATTATGTTTATTTATTTATAGAATGGGCATTTATGAGGAATCATATAGGGAAAGATGTTTCATGATATTTAAGAAATACAAGAATGAAGGGTTGCCACAGCCATTTGATAGACATTAACCCCGGCGTTACACATATTGGCAAAATCCCTCGTGTATTTCCTTCCATATGTTGACAATGAACCACAGTTTCTCTCATATATTCTCACCTGCATGAAGTAAGGGGAATAAGAAATTAGGAGTTAAAATTCAGCAATATATATATATATATATATGTCGTAAACGAAACAAAGATCATAATAATTTGGTGGATCCCAAAAACACATACAAGAGAAATAAAAACACTCTCATCAGGTTTGGAATACGAGAGTTTCTACCCAAATCTCTCCCCTCATATTATGTTGAACTAGTCCACACTTGGACTGATCCGAAAAGTACCTGTCTACATACGAAGTTCATTGATCATAAAAATTAAGGGCTAGGTTATTATAGATTACCAGCTTCTTAAGACAATCCCAATCATCGACAAGAGGTTGTCCAGAAGGTCGAACATTCTTCAACACTTTAGCAACATTTTTGTATCCGAGCAAAAGCTTCCCTATTTCATTTACGTTATGGTCTACTTGCTTCCTATGAGAAATTTCAGCAAATATCTTCTCTCGGGCTTCAAGCTTCTCCCTAGAGCCAGTAGGAGCCCTATTGAACTACAAATTGCATGTAGAAGAATTTAGTTAAAATTGACAACTTCATAACTAGCTCATTGGGATTTAGGCATTAATACAGCTAAGTTAATCAAATTAACAAATCATTTTTAGAAAAGGAATATTGTTATAAAATCAACCTTGTGCCACAGATGAAGTAGATCTGCATCACGTTGAGAGACCAGTGAAACTAATGGCACCACAGAGTCAAATTCTACAACAGCGGTCTTGTTTGTAGGGTTGTTACCCATGTAAGAAGAGAGGAAATCCTTAGTGAAAGTCATATCACCATATTGCGTAACATGAGAACTGCGGTTAAGCCCATCACCTTCTCCGGTTCTCCTTCTAACCTACTTGAACAGTGATCCATAATACACTCTTTCTTTTCAATTAAAAAACACGTTTTACTTGTTCAGGTTTTACTCTGCGTAAATAAGAGTCAATTTGAATGTGTAAAAGTAAAGTGAGTTGATGTCTTATGAACTCAATATACAGTGAGAGAGAGAGAGAGAGAGAGAGAGAGAGATTTCATTAACCTCTTTTTTTTTTTTTTCTTTTTTCTTTTTTTTTTTTAACTTAGTTTTTACACTTGAATAGTAAACAAGACAATACAAAGCGAACTTCAAAATTTTTATTAAACAGCAATTGACAATGGTCGAATCAGAAAATTTTTTGAGGACACTATGAAAAAAGTAGAGAATTTTTTTTATTAAATAGGAACATAGTTCTATATGTGACTTCATTATTGAGTAGGGGCAAATATAAGTTTTCTTATAAAGTAAGGATATTAGAAA
Source organism: Ficus microcarpa (assembly GCA_025413485.1). NCBI lineage: Eukaryota > Viridiplantae > Streptophyta > Magnoliopsida > Rosales > Moraceae > Ficus > Ficus microcarpa. Next base: position 21,789,853 of record CM046385.1, read on the forward strand.
ATTTTGAAAAATTTAATGAGAATAAAAGTTTAATTTCCAAAATCTGAGTGGGATACAAGTCTAGTTTTAAATAATATCACTTTCAAAATAAGACTAATCGAGTGGTTTAAACATGAACTTAACACCAGAGATAGGTGTGAAATTATCACCAAACCAAACATATATGACCATATCTAAAACAAAATATATATATATATATACATATAATTATTGTGGCAGTCATCAGTCCTTAAAAGGAAAAAGAATAAGCTGTACAGTCTTATATCGCTTGAGAATGGATAAATATGATGGTTTATAAATAAAGAGACCGCGTCCTAATGGTATGAGCCTAAGAGCAAAACCATGCAAGTACGAGGTCCAAAGTGGATAGTATCTTACTAAAGGGAGGTATGAGTCGTTACAAATGGTATCAGAGGTTATACCCAACCGAAAGTGTAGCTAGCAAGAACGTTGGGCTTCAAAAGGATGGGTGATTGCGATAGTTATCAGTTCCTAGAAGGAAAAATGTTAAGCTGTGTAGTCCCACATCACTTGAAAATGAATATATGTTATGGTTCATAAGTAAATATACCACCTCCAAATGATATGAGGCCTTTTGGGGCAAGTTCAAGGACAAAACCGTGCGAGCACGAGGTGTAAAGTGGATAATATTATACTAAAGGGAGGCATGGGTTGTTATACAAATATATATATATATATATATATATATTGTTATTCATGTTATTGCCGAAATACACTGAGTTTTGAAGGATTTTTGCCGAAATACACTGAGTTTTGAAGGATTTTACCACTTCATATTGCTGCTTCAAAGTTTCCTTGCGTAAGTCCTCCTTGTCACTGTTTCCAAAACATAGGGGAAATAAAGTACTATAAAAAGAGAGTAAAATATAAAGATTGGTCAGAAACAGCTGTGAGATCAAAATACGTTATGCACTTTTGTTGTGTTCAATGTGTATGGTTAAGAGATTCATTTTTGTAAGAAACAAAAAGAGATTTATATGGTGGAAACTATTGTTTTTCGTTTCTATTAGAAACTATACTTTTGGTCGTTTTGATTTACTACTTTTATACTTGAAAACTAATGGATCAACCGTTCAAAAATTGACAAATGACCAAAAGTAGTTGAGTATAAGTTAAGAGCGCACCAATCCTCCATCCAAGAAACACTAAACAGGTCTCCCAAACAAGTGTCATACTCCTTAGAACTGCTGCCATGGTCTCCAGGACAATATATAGCCCAACCGAGCTCCTTAGGGTTTGTTGATGTTGTCGCGTATATGCTTAGGTTGTTCGGAAGAAGGCCATCAAACATACTCCCAGATTCACATGCTTCCAAGTAAAATACCTACAAGTTTTTATCAAATTAAAGAAATAGTACTATTAGGATATAAAATTATTGTTGGTCCATCTACTTAAGCTTAGGATGGAACTAGTATTAGAGCAGAATGTTCTGAATTTGAATCATTGAGAAAATCAAGTACATAGAATAAGGTCTAATGATTACCATGGTTTTATAAGAATTTGCAGCATGTTTCTCCTTCAATGCGTCTACCAAATCCTTAGCAAAAATAGGATCTCCAGCTGCCATTTCTGATCGAGGACAGAAAAACCTCAATTTATTAGTGTATTAATTTTTTTTCCTAAAAGTTTTAAGGTTAAATTAACTTAATTATGCTTAATATTATCTGACGAATGTTTCTTGCTATATTGGAGTGGAGTGTGACTATGTAATTATAATTAATATAAAGATTAAGACGTTAGATATAAAATAACTTCGAAGAACTAATTTTGAATTTTCAAATTTAAAGACTTCTCGATTAATTTGAATGTAATGAAAACAACCTGAATACTAGAAAAATTTTAGCCACGAAATTGAATTACTAACCAACAACACCGGGACCACCGTGATCGGTATAGTAAATGAAAATATAATCATCTGGACCGCTATCGACAACCTTGCCGCTGCCTCCAGTGAGGGCAGTTTTGTTTCCAAGAATAACAGCGTAAAGATTACTTGCCGTGGCATTATCCCCCGTATAATCCTGTTAGGTACATCGGGATGAATAAACTATACTAAGTTACATCTGAATTAGCTGGTATAGTTACACATATATACGTCTAATTAAATAAAAAGTTATATCTATTTCGAATCTGTACAGTTGGCGGCCAAATAGAAAACTCATCCTTATATATAGTATTGCTACTCAGTTCTACATGTATTCAGAGCAATATATATATATATATATATATATATATCAGTTCTACATGTATAAGGGAAAAACAAATTGGGAAATGGTACGTACAAATATTTACATAGATATAGAATTAATAAAGAGTGACCTTGGGAACTCCTTTATAAACATCTGATCCGTTGGGTCTGTTGACGATGATTCCAGGCTTAGGATTATTCACGTTGAATGCAATGTCATCGTACATGAAAACAACTATGTTTTCATCTTTGACTCCTGCTTTTCTCAGTATTTGATATGCATGACATACATTTGCCTGCATTATTTTACGCACAACATTGCTGTTAACATGGAACCAAAAAATAAATTAAAAAAAAAAAAAGAAAGAAAGAAAGAAAGCTTTTGGCCGGTTTCTAACAAATATTCGTAGGTAAATAAATTATTCCCTATCACTAGGCTATATATACCTTGCCTATTTTGTTTTGTTTTTTATTTTTTATTTTTCTAAATTTCGGGTCAGATATTTAAATTGGATTACTTATAGAGGAGTTAAGTATAAAGTTATCATTGGCCTCTACCCGTACATATTTTGGTTTAATGGCTCAACGTCTGAATTGTTGTATGGTAAATTTATAAACATGTTTTAATAACAGACTAAGTCATATATTCAAAACAATCTGATTCCATACCAGATGCCATAGAATTATAGTTCAAAATAATGATTAGGATATAACTATTAGAATTCTACTCCAAGGTTTGGAAAAATGCTACATGCACGGGTAAGGCTCTTTTCAAAATCACTAGCTAGATTTGTATCGAATTTTATCAAAACTGCATAATTTTTGGGTCTGATATTTTATTTTTACTATATTAACGTCCACAAAAATGAACTACTGATAGAGATTTCTTAGCAATTTAAATGAAATAATTTGCTTGTTTGGTCTCTAACTCTTTTATGAAGTTATGATTTATTCCGTAATTGTTTTTGTTGATAAAAATCCGTACCTTAAAATGATACAAGATAGCCCTTTTTGTTAACAAACATCAAGCAAATGATTTACTATTTAAGATTAATTAAGAAAACAATTATGTGATCTAATACATGTGTCATACACATTGTATCCCATCCAATTTTTAACTTTATTAACAAGGATTAAATTGCACCTTTTTAAAAGAGTTTAAGGACCTTTTAGCTAAATAATAATAATAATAATAAGAAGAAGAACCAAAATTATGACTTTATAAAATTGTTATTGATCAAACGAGCAATTTACAGTGGAGTACCTGATGCCTATAGTTTGCCCAACCGGATGATCCAGCAACCAGGACTGCCCATCTAGTCCCACCGTTGGACTTGGATGCCTCAGTCTCATGACCGAGAGTGCCTCCTTGGTCACCAAACATGAAATCTGAAAAGCGTACTAGTTTTGATGCATGAGCCGTTCTACAAATATTGAAAATCACATAATTACTTATTATAAGTGCTGCAAACATACTAATTGAACCACTTCTACTAGTAACAACCATTGTAATTATGGCTATCTTTTCAGATGACCCAGCTAGGAATAATATTAGAATTATGGCTGAGCTATATCTTAATTTGAAGAATATATACTAACAAGTTGAGGCCTTCACAATTTTGATTTTTATGTAATGTATTTTTTTGCTGGATCCAATATATAATGTTGCATGTAGATAATGTCAATGAAGATCGGATAAAACGATGCTTTCAAAAAAAAAAAAAAAACGAAAAATCATTCAACAATGCTCGAAAGTTGTAAGTTAATGCAAGAAAGTCCAAAAAGGTCTCAAATAATTAATTATATAATATGTACCTAGTTGCAATCTCAATGAATAATGACAAGTCTGACGAGAATTCTCAGAAGAGGTTAATGTCGTTGTCCTGTGGTCGTTAGAGAGAGGAGAAAGTATGGGGGAATATGAACGACTGAGAAAACTATAAGCATACTAGATGTTATTTGATAAGAGGAATGGAGAGTTAAAATGATTAATAATAGTTATTTGTTTAATTATTATAATATTGACTATTTGAATGAACTTTTTAATAATTATTCTTTAGGTTAAATAGATTTTTGACATTACAAAAAGTTGACGGATTGTTTAATCATTTCACTCAATGATTCAGTTAGATGGATTTTGAGGGAAATATCCCTCCACCTCTCCTCTCCCTCCCTTCTTCCATCCAACAAAGAAGGGATCGGATCCCTCCTTCGACCACTCTCCCTCCCTCCATCTCTTCCTCCAACCAAACTTACCCTAACTGACGGAGTCACATAAGACCATCTAGTTGGGGAGCACTTGCATACCATATAAGCTCATTTTATATTTGAGAGAAAGAACAAAAATAATATTTTTGAAAAAAAAAAAGTAAATTATAGCATCAAATTTTTAAACATAATAAATAATGGAATTATATTTATGACTGCACCAAAACAATAACAAAAAAAAAAATAATAATAATCTCATTCTTCCTCCTCTCTTTCTGTAACGGCTCATGCCTCCCTTTGGTATGGTATTGTCCATTTTAAGTCTCATGCTCGTACGGTTTTGCTTTTAGACTCACCTCAAAAGATCCCATACCATTAGGAGGTGGTTTTTTTATTTATAAGTCATTACATATATCAATCCCCAAACGATATAAAACTATACAAATAACACCCACTAGCCTAATATTTAATTAGGTTAGTAAATGTCACGAATAGCTTTCCATAGTAATTTAGTCAAGCGAAATTTTAAAAAAATAATAATAAAAATAAATACACTAATTTTATAATAATAATCCTTCAATACGAACTATTTAAATCCCAATATTCACACTGAATTAAGAAAATAAAAGTTCTTAAAAATAATTTTGTTTAAACTTAGAAACTCGAAAATTCTTTTATTCAATAACCACTATGTCACACTGCTAGTCGTGCCTCGCTGTCATTCAGTCTCCTTTCACTTATCATTTGAAATGTTAGAAGAATAATTTAGTGAGCTACGGCTCAGTAAGTAAACATGCTACATGCATGAGATAATCACAATTAATTCAATAAATACTCAATCCTTTTTAATATCTCATGTTGTCATTAAAACTTTTCACCATTAACATTTTAGAGCGCTCAGTGTCATGCCTATACTTTTGATAACCAGTGGGACATTGTTTTCGGAAACTGTATAAAAATTTGGCCAATAATAAAACATTACTATGGGTTTTCCATTGTAGTTTTTCAACTTCAAGTATTAACCGTATATCATTTTCAATCTTAGGTATTTACCACCTTTTATCAGTCATTTCATTCATTTGTGATGGGTTTTTCAGTCCCCCGCATCCCTTGCCCACTCATCCCTCTAGTTCAAACACACCCATTCTTTTTAAAGCATTTCTTTCATAAACTTAGAATATAACATTTAGACATTTCGTATGATCATATAATTTTATGAAAATATTTAAACATAAGAAGTAAAATCAAGTAGGATTACGTACCTGAAATCCAAGCAAAAGTAATATTATAGCAAATGACAATGTCATAAGAAGTAAAATCAAGTAGGATTACGTACCTGAAATCCAAGCAAAAGTAATATTATAGCAAATGACAATGTCTTTCAAGTGCTCATGACTTATGTGCTCTTAAATTCCACTAGTTCGTTTATTATGAGTGTAAATTAAAAGAAAAAAAAAAAAAAAAGGAATACTCCATGCACCAAAAATACATACCAAATATGCACCCTTTTTTTTTTTTTTTAACCATAATGTACTTTAAACGAAACCATAGGTAAAAATATGAAATTAAATAGGTAACTATGATGAAAAAGTAGAAAATATGAATAAAACACTTTTGCATCTATAAACTTAGATTTTCACATAAGAAATCTTTTTAAAGGAGGAAACTGAGAAAATAATTTTAACAGACGGTAAGCAATACCGATTTTTTTACTGTACTATAGGAGCATCAAATCAAGCCCAAATTTTTACTAGTCAAGAATAACACAAATCCATCACCATAAATTTTATAGAACTAAATAACACTTTTAAGATGGGTTTTAGAAAATTTTAAACTCACTAAACAAATCTGCCCAAGTCCTCAAAAATTCAGACAACAAAGGAAGACAGATTTGTATCCCAACATTCACAACACGTTACGAACCCAAAATTTATATGGACATATTAGACATGTATATCAAACTGTGAAAATTTTATTAGTTACTATTTTGTAAATACCGAATTGACAGAGTCCAACACAAAATCACAGTGACCCAATATGATTTAAAAACTTCATATCAATTAAGAAAGCAATATAAATTCCTATAAAAATTACAGATATAAAAGTGTCTCATATAAATTTAAGGATGAAAATAGTCATAAATGTTGATTACAAAAACATGAGATATCATAACAGTAGTTTTGACAGGTTTAGACTATGCAGAGTGAAAAAATTTATAATAATTCCAAAAAAGCATCAAAATTTCCGAAAATTTTCTGCAACAATACCAACATAATGATGCACTCAAGAAATTAAGGCTCAAAAATCAACTTTTATGTATTTATAAAATTCCTCAAACATAGACAGTAAACATTTTTAATAAGAAATCATGACATAGTAAAAGAAAATTATAAAACAAAAGAAATCAATTGGTGCATAATAATATGATATGAGATGAGGGGTTTACCTAATAGAAGATTGAATTAATCAGTTTCTCCACTATTGGTTTTTTTCTTTTATTTCAAAGAGGAGAAAGGAAGAGTTGGCGAGAGAAAAGTAAAGGGAAGAGGGAAATGAAAAACTGAAGAAAAAAAGTGATTGAATGAGATATACCTGTTTAGGGTAAAATGAATTTGAAATATTTAATAAGACCTTAGCTTTTCGTACATGGAATGTTAAAAATAAATAAATAATTATACTAATAATAATAAATTATAATAGTAAACTTGTAATCTGAGTGAGTGGATAATCAATTCCTAAGAACGACACAAAAATAAAAACGTAGACACCAAAATATTAGATTTTGGCTTGCTATAATTTATATACATTAATCAAGGAAAACATATATGTGTACCTAATAGGTCATCAAACGATGAAATGCACCAAGATTTGATCAAAATCTGACAGACTAATGTATATATGGCATATACGTATACATATAATTGCTGATAACCATAATATAATGAGGAAAAAAAATATATATATATATATAAATATTTCTATTCTTAATATAAAGAATGAACTTGAAAAAAAATAATTGTAATTCTACACATAATTTACAGGATATATGAACACAATTATGGTAACCTAATAATTATCTACTTATACACGTTTATACACATATAATAGTACACAGTAGTAGTAGTAATAATAATAATAATAGTAATAATAATAATATTATTAATAGTAATAATAATAATAATATACACATTTTCTATAAAATAATTATGGTTAGAATTTCCCAATGAATGTGAAAATTTATAATATTATGAAATCTGTAAGTAGAAAAATAATGTATCAATTAGTGAAGATTCCAAAGTATAATAAATTTCTTTAACATTAATTGTGTCACACGTCGGACATTTCACTGCGTAAAAATACATGTAAGGGCATAAACATAAATGCATAAAATAATTAATGCAATATAAGCACACAGCACTAATAAATTTTAGGGCACTCTATAAATCCAGGTGTTACAATATCTCACCCCCTTTAAATATAAATTTCTTCCTCGAAATTAGGCGTAGCAAAAAGATTAGGGTACTTCGCACGCATCTCCTCTTCTTGTTCCCACGTCGCTTCTTCAACTGTATGATTCTTCCACAACACTTTGACCTGAGAAATGACTTTATTCTCAAAGCTCTCGATCTAATATTTGCACCGGAACCTCTTCATAAGAAAGATCATTATGAAGCTTCAATGAGTCATAACTCAAGACATAGGAAAGGTCCAAAACATACTTCCTTAGCATCAACATATGAAATATGTTGTGAATGCCGGAAAGAGCTGGGGGAAGTGCTAACATATAGGCCAAGTCTCCTATTCATTTCAAAATCTCGAACAGTCCAATGAAATGCGGTTTAGCTTTCCTTTTTCCCAATTATTGTCACACCTTTCATAGGTGCAACTTTTAGGAAAACCATATCTCCTACTTCAAACTATAAGGGCTTCCTTCTTTTGTCCGCATAACTCTTCTGTCTACTCTAGTTGTGTGCATTGCTGGCAAATATTTTTCACCATCTCCGCAATTTCTTGAACAGTTCCTTGACCTATTAACTTCCATTCTCCAACTTCATCCCAATGAATTGGTGATTTGCATTTCCTTCTATAAAGAGCTTATAGGGTGCCATACCTATTGTTGTTTGGAAGTTATTAATGTAGGAGAATTTGACTAAGGGTAAAAACTTGTCCCATGATCCATGAAAATCAATTATGCAAGCCTGCAACATATCCTCTAAAATTTGAATGGTTTTTCTAGATTGTCCGTGAATTTCAAATGCATACCCATGGCCTTATGTAAACTTCTCCAGAAAGTAGATGTGAATTTTGGATCTCTATCTGAAACTATCGATAATGGTACTCCATGTAATCTCACGATCTTTGCAACATACAATTCTGCATATTGGTCTATGCTAAACCTTTTCTTAACTGGTAAGATGTGTGTAGATTTCATTAGTCGATCGACGATCACACAAATTAAATCATATCCTTTTTATGTCTTGGGCAAACCAAGAACAAAATCCATGCGCACATGTTCCCATTTCCATTTGGGTATGATCAGAGGCTGCAAAAGACCAAACGGTTGATGATGCCCTCCTTTAACTTGTTGACATGTCAAGCAGTGCTCAATGTAATCTGTTATGTCCTTCTTCATGTCGATCCACCAATAATGCTTATTCAAGTCCCAAAACATCTTGGTAGCTCCTCGGTGAATAGAATACAGAGTATGGTGTGCCTCGAACATAATCTCGTTTCAAAGTTCCTCTACTTTTGGGACATATATAATCAACTCCCATAGCTTGAAGCTCTATCCTCTGTAATCATGAGCTTTGGACATTTTCCAATCTCCATTAAGCTTTATTAAAAAATTAGAAAGGATTAAAATATAATTAGACCTCCCTAGAACAGTGAGGTGGCCGGACTTCTTGGGGCCAAACTCCAATTAAGAATAACTCATAAGGTTTTATCAAAAAGGAGAACAAAAAATATTTCAAAAAGTGCCCCAAAATTTGCCTATAAATAGCCCCCTTTGGTGATCAGATTTTGGGCTGAAAAAATTGAGGAAAAGCAGCCAAACTCTTACCAATTCTCCCCTCCAAAAATCCGAAAATCCTAGGGTGAGTTTGAGTGAAGAAAAATTTCAATAAACATAGGGGTTTTGGTGCTTGTGGGGTGAGATTTCTACTAGTGTTCAAACCAGTTTTTTTTGGGTCAGCTTGTGTTTAGTTTTTGGGACCATAGGGCCGGCTGTAAGAGAGTGAAAGAGTGACCAAAATTTGTGATTAGGAGTGCTTAGAGTTAGGTGTAAGCAGCCACCACAAATCAGCCACAAATTTGGTGCAAATTGGGCAACAAAGAACCGGCCATAAGGAGGTCTAGGGGGAAGAAATTTTGGTGAACCAAATCATAGCTCCAACTTGTGATTTAAATCAAGGTAAACCTTTCTAGACCTTTATCTCTTTCAATTAAGCTTTCAATTGAAATTTACATGTATTTCAAGTTGAAATTGTAAGAGCATAAGCTCAATTTATTTTGTGCCCAAAATTAGGAACCTAGGGTGTGCTTAAGCTAGAACTAAGGGTGGTTTGATTTTAATTTGCTTGCTTGCTTTAAATTTGTGGTTTGCATGCTAAATATTAGCTTGTGGTATGTCCCCTGATCTGCCTAGTATGTGGATGGATGAAAATTTTATGCTAGGTTGCTAGAATTTCATGACAATGCTTGATATGCTAGATATGACCTAAATCATGCAACTAAAATTATCCAAAGTTGATTAGGCTTGCATGGGAATATTAGAAAATGTGTTTAAAGAAAATTTACATTAGAAAACTGCTACATATGTGTATTAGAGCTCCCGCGGTGGCTGGTTGAGCTAGGTTTCACGTTTAGGACGTAAAACAAACTCAAAACCGAAAAACTGTCAGGTTCGGGTAAATCCTGACCAGTTTTTTAAAAAGTGAATTTTGAGGCCTTTAGTGGCCGAATTTGAAGAAACTAAAAACATGAAAGTTGCTCAGAACAGTTTTTCCTAGAGGGAAGCGCAGACAGTTTTCCAAAATGAGGCTCCAATGGCCTCTGTTTTCATGAAAACCCGAGGGTGACGTGCCCAGACCTCTATGCACGTCCAGTTGTGTTCCAAGGGGAAAACGAAAGGGTTAGAGTCAGAACTGGGTTTTTCATAAAACATGAAAGTTCTAGACATTTTTGAGATCTAAAAGTTTCATGAAGACAACTTTTTCAAATACTGCCCAGATTTTAAAGTATAATTGAGTTTATAAAAACTGTGCAGGAAATAGTAGATTCCTGTACAGGATTTTCCAGAATAATGTAAGGATTTAGTATTTTTGAACCAAAACTGATAATTTGACTACAGGAACTGTTCCAAAAGCAGTCCCAACCCTTAATAACATTTTCAAATATTTTGTCAAGAAAACCCAAATTTTTAGAAGAAAAATAAATAGGATTTTTGTAAAAAGGTGGTAAAACACCCCTATTTTCTAAAGAAAACAAGTGGAACTATAGACTTAGGTTTTCTTAAATTGGGGTGAGCAAAAGGATTACCGCCAGTAACCAAGTAGTACACCCGAACTATAGCACTGGGTCCAAAGCCCAGGGTTACCAATAGTCACCTAATAGGTTATTACATAATTGGACCTTAGTACCCCAATAGGGGTTAACCTAGGATAGGTCATACCAAGGGTTACCAAATGTGACCCAACGTGATACCAAGGTTAGTAAGACTAAGAGTTATCCAATGTAACCCAACATGGTATCAAACTAATAAGACTAAGGGTTACCTAATGTAACCCAATATTATATCAAGACGATAAGACCTAAGGTGACCAATAATAACCTAGTAGGTTATGGGGTCATGACAAAGTCTAAGAGTTGAATAATGATCTAGCCCTAAGCATGTATGCACGGTTACCCTATGTAACCTAATAATGTATGATCCAATGTTAGTAATATTAACCACTAGGGTTACTCGTAATAACCTAATAAGACACTATGTGTTATGAAGGGGACATATAATTAGGATTACATATATGAATGTTGGTTAGGTTACCAACATACTATAACGATCAAGATTTCTTACCTATGTCCTTCAATGAAGCAGGAGATAACCTGCAGCGGCGTCCTAATCAGGAGCAGCCCCACATAGGACGTAGCCATCAAGGTAAGTACAACTCCGCCTACAACATAGGCTTTTGTTGTGGTGCTTACCCAAGCATGTAAATGTGCGATATGCTATGTGTTAGAAACATGTGATGCTAGGTTATGATGTGCAATATGGACTGATATGTTATGGGATATGCTAAGCATGTGGTTAAATGTTTAATACGATACATGTTATGCTATGTAATATGTTAGAATGAGGTATGCTTATGTTATGTCATATGAAATGTTAAGATCATGGATATGTTACGAGGCATGTTAGAATATAATCAAATAGGTGTAACATCATGAAGCATGTTCACCCATGATTAAGATAAGACCAAGATCAAGAAAGAGATCATGAAAAACAAGTAAGATGGCAAGCGAGCTTGTCGGTGTCGTACCACTCGTCCGAGGTCGGGTTGGGCTATGGTTTGAGTTGGAAATGGACTGGCCGCCCCAACCACTCCATAGTTGCGAGCCCGGAACGAACACTTATGTAAAGGGCCCACAAGCAAGATAAGTTAAGACAAGATGTAAATCATGCTATGCAAGTATAAGAAAGCATAATAAAGCATAAATGGCTCATGCATGATTAGAGATGCTATGCGGTTAGGTTATGAAATGTTGAAATTTATTATGTATGTGTTATTTTTATGTGTCTCGGATATATAGTTGTACTTGCTGAGCGAAAGCTCACGTCTTACGTCTATGCTGTAGGTAAACAACCTATGAGCAACCACTGATGCAAGGATGGGAGAGCGTGGCGGAGCGACTGTGAAAAAGTGAGAATGCGATCGCTACGCATTTTGTTTCTATGAGTAATTCATTTCAAACAGAACAAAGTTATTTAATTATTGTATATGCGTACGCAAAACATATGAAGTCAATTAAAGTATGTCTGTTCATACGCTTGAAAAAAAAAATTTCCGCTAAATTACGCTAAGTCAATAAGTATGTAAGTACGGTAACGGCCTGTACAAGGCGGGTCGTTATAGATTCCAAATAGGATTCAATCAACAAACAATAAATTCATCAAAATATAGTCATCAGCAAGCTACATCATGCTCCCCCAAGTTTAGCTTGACATCAAAGTTCTCAAATCCACAACCAAATTCGAACAAAAATCAAACACATATTCAAGCACCAATTCAAAGAGTAAATACAAGTTCAAGAGCTATAAAGAAAGAGGAAGGTAGAAGGAAGAAGAACTTGTTGAAGAACAAGCTCCCAAATCTTCAATCTTCTTTAATCTCCAAGAAAAACCCTCAAAAACCTTGAAGTTTTCATTCATGTTTGTTTGAAATTTGAGTCTCCAAAATGCTCCCTTTTATTTTCGCACAATTCCCTTTTATACCCTTCAAAAATCAGCTCATTTTCTCCTTAAATTCAGTCATTCACGTGTGCGAACGTTGCAGCAGATGAAAAGGGGGCTGCAGTACGCATATAGTGGCTAGGGCTTCTAAGGAGGCACAGTACAGCAGATGAAGAAAGGGCTGTAGCACGCTCGAAACAGGGCAGGAGCTAGTTGTAGCAGACGTTTTGTGCACTGTAGCCTATAAAAACGGGCTCTCTGGCCTGGGAGTTTGAGCGCACGCTGCAATGGACGTTTGGTGCACTGCAACCCGTTTCTTGTTCCTTTAATTCCTCTTTTTGGTGCCTTTTTTGCTCGTTCTTGCATTTTACCTACAAAAACAACATGAACATAATAAAAACACAAATAAAAGTACTCAAAAACTAACAAAATGCTTAAGAATAAATATTGATAAAATCACTATATCAAATATCCCCAAACTTAGAATTTTGCTAGTCCTCGAGTAAAAACAAAACAAAGAAAAAACCAAGAGAACAAAAAAAAAAAAAAACAAGAAAGAAAAGCAATTGGCAAACAAACAACCATACACGCTGTGAGTTTAAGCAACGAAATTCGACTATGAATTTTACCTCAAAATCTACAAATGTGTCAAGCTCGAAAGGAAAATCAACCACTGTGATTATCTAGAATTTCAATACTTAATACTAGCACAATTTCACCCAAGACTCTCGTGTGTGTGTGTGTGTGTGTGCGTGTGTGTGTGTGTGTGAAGACCAAAACCACCCAACTGATCAAACACTAGATTGATTTATGCATTAAGGAAGTTCATCGGCTTATCACTAAATGAGTACCTTAATAATCACCATAGGCCCAATTTAGTGTTGCTCTCCACTAATGTAGGTTAGCGTAACGTCAGAGATCAATAGGACTTTGTAAGGCTTGTAACGTAAAGCTAAGGTAAAGGGGAGGTGAGAAAGGAAATTATTAAGCTCGAATCACCCTAGGCACACCTTACACCTCATTGACTTTACAACATTCAATGGAAAACCCCAAAAATCCCCAATTTTGCATCAAGTCAATCAATCACCCTTTCATTACATAAAAGTGAAATAAAAGTAAACAAAACTCAAAACTTTTTATGTCTTTTTCTCTTTTTCTCTCTTTTTTTTTTTAAACACCCCCAAACTTATTTATTTATGTGTATACTTGGGGGAGTTTTTTTTTTTTTTTTTCAATTCTAGTAGCAATAAAACTAGATAAAGTACAACCGCCAAAGAATGATCCGAAACCCAAACCCAAGCTCTTGTTGAACCAAAATGCACTCGAATACAATGAGGAATGCATTTCGTGTCTAAAGTAATGGGTTTAGTATTTGGTGAATTTTTTTTATTGATTAGGTTATACTAGTGTGAGTGAAGAACAAAATGGCTTAAAGGCAAAAAAAAGGGGACAACAATGGACAATTTCAAAGGGTTGGCTAGAATGGCTCAACGGTCCAAAAAATTTGCCTACATCATCTCTTCATTTTACCTAATCTAGGATTTCTCCTTGAGCTTCACTAAATTGGGTTTTACAGCCCTTGATAAACCATGAACCTAGCTAATTGCATAGCGTTCTCTAGTTATTTAAAAAAAGTGAGTGGCTAAGATTTTGGTGCTCAAGTGATTAAAAGTCAAAAGTATCCCTAGTAAGTGCCAATCACACAAAAATCACAATTGAAAGACATTACATACGATCTCATGAGAACAATTTGTAGTTATCACCATCATCGACTCATGGTCATCTTTTGCCAACAAAAACTCACAATTTTTTTTAAATTCAAAACAAAAAGGACACAAATAAAAAATAATAATAAATAAATAAAAACAATAACAAAAAAAGAACAAATAACACAAACCACAAAGAAGATTACAAACAAAAACAAAAACCGTAAAATCACGGGCAACCAGGTACCAACACAACAATAAGAACAATAAGACCAACTAAGTGTCTCACTCCTAACTTAAAGTAAAACATTGTCTGCAATGTTTAAGGAATGAGAACACTTACATGGGAGGCGAGACATAATGTCTTACAATGTTTTAGGAATGAGAACACTTACATGGGAAGCTAGTGTTTCGCCTCCAACTCATCACTTTTTGAATGTTGGTTTGGTTATCCTCTTATGGCTATAAGGCTTGTTGATAAGGCTGGCAGAGGCAGTCGAGGAAATACGGCTTCCGAGGGAATCCAATGATGTCTTGGCCTGAACTGAAGTCGAAATATTGGAATATTTTCTCCATGTTGTTGAAACATGAGGCTTTTATATTCTGCATGCTCTAGATGCCACTGACGATCATATGCAAGTTGAGCTTGCATATCATCGAGTCACTCGTCATGATGCTAATATATCTCATGAAGGTCCGAGATTCAGGCTTTAGATTTTCGCCTAGCCAATGCTCTTGAAGGTCCTGCTTTGTTTTCTCCCTCTTCTGGCTGGTTATTCCAAATGTGAACTATGCCGTTGGGATCAAGAGCCCGGATGACTTTGCAAACAGAATTGTTGTCGTGTTGATCCCTGTCTTCTCGACAATGCAGTGAGCAATGATGGAAATGACAATGCAATATTGTTGATGTTGGCGGCGTGGAGAGTAGCAGTGTTGATAATTGCCTTAACATTCATTCTTGAACATTTAGACACATGCATTGTCAGGTACAATCTTGCATTGATGAAGTTGAACTACACCTTCATATTCTTTTCCAAATATTTGGAATCAAAAGACGCCAGAACACCATTTGAAATGTTCCGTTGAGTTCGTTTGAAACAAATGGTGTCCATGACCTATTGTATGTTGGTCTCTTTGTGTGACGCCTTCATCCTACGTAGGGCCGTCACCTCTCATACTTAACTATACTTTACTTGAAAATTTGAGAATAAATTTTTTTTTTCCAACATACTTATCTATACATTAGGTTTGCCCGTAGTAATTTTACATACATGCGTACTAACATAAAAGGTTGTTTAAAGTCTTTAGTATCAAAAATACTATGTAACATAACTTGTCTTCGCGATATATATATATATATACAAAAACTTCTTAACTTAGAAATAGGTGCAGAAATTTATACGTAATGGTATCCCGTACCGCCCTTCATCCGCTGCACCGTCCACATATAGCTCATCATTTAGGCTGCAGGTTTCTTACCTACAGTATGAAATATAACTAATGAGCTTTCGCCCAGAAAGCACAAACGTAATCTCACAAAACATTTTTATTTTAACATCTTGAAAACATACCAATCATCATGTACATATGCATGAACCATTTATGTTCGTTTATGCATCAATTTTAACTTGAACTTATTATCTTTCCTTGACATGTGGGCCCCTTGTGTACGTACCAGAAGCGCGTTTTCCAAATAAAGTTAGGGGTTTGCAAGGTCCCTAACAGTTCTAGGAAACATAAACTTGAACATGAGTAGTCCTCCACCTTCGGGAGGTTGGTACGACACTTTACATGTGTTTTCTTACCATGTTATTTATCATTAGTGAACATGCTTTATGATGTCACTATATCATATCATAACTTATACATCATTCATAACTTGGCATGGCATTTAAACATAGCCATTTTTGCAAACATAATATTTTTTTGCAAATATAGCACTCTTGTAAACATGACATTTTGTAAACATAGCACTTTTACAAATATGACATTTTTACAAATATAGCACTTTTGAAATCATGATATTTTGCAAATATAGCACTTTTGAAAACATGACATTTTGCAATCATGGCATCACGTAGAACATAGCACAAAACATGTAATAACATATTTGAAAATAGAATACTATCTTTCATACTGCAGGTGAGGTTTGTACTTACCTCTTGCGCTGTGTCCTGAGTGTTGCGGCCTCAAATCGGTTTGTAACCGCAGGTCACTTCCTGCTATTTGAAAGAACATAGGATCAGGATCCTATCATAAATGTTGGTGACCTAACCAACATTCATACGTAATCTTAGTTGTATGTCCCCGATACTTGTTACCTTACTTGGTCTCAAATAGTCTTCCTACTATTTAGGAATAATCAAACTTTGATTATTCCTTAAGAGGTCACGTTGGATAACCTCTCTTTGGTGCTAAGCCCTTAATCTTAACATTTGGGTTTAGGTTTTTCATTCCACCTTTGGGCTTCACTCTTACCTCGTAATCATTGGGTTATCTCTATTAACCCTTAAATCCTAGCCCAATTATATATTTTGTGTATCCCTTAGGGTTATATTGGGTAACCCTTAAGGTCAACCTTAATTCAATATTGGGTCAACTAAATCAACATTTGGTCAACTAAAGTCCACCCTTGGTTATCCTTGGGCTTGATCCTGTAACTCGGGTATCCCTCCCGGTTACTATTTGTCGTCGTTTCCTTTTTAAACTTTAAAATCATTTGGCTCAAAATCTTGAAAACACTTGGCTTAAAAAATCTCATTTTCTCTTCTTAACTTGAAAAAGTTGAGGAAAAATCCCAAACTCTTAACTTAGCTTATAAAAATTCATGTTTTCGAAACGGATCTTTATAAAAATCATTTAGGGTTGGAAACTACCTTTGGAACAGTTTTCATAGTCAAAACAGTGATTTTGGAAAAGAAAACAATTTTTCTAAACTAGTTTTTTGAAAATCCTGTGCAGGAATTTTTGGTTCCCTGCACACCCTTCATAAAACAGTGTCAGTTTAAAAATCTACTCCGAATCTAAAAAACTTGTCTTCATGAAAGTTTTAGCTCTCGAAAAATCATAAAACTTTCATGTTTTACGAAAAATCCAGTTCGGCTTGTATTCTTACCAGTTTTTGTTTGAAACTGGTTGATCTGCAAACTAGGTCTGGGCAGATCAGCCTCAGGTTTCTGTAAAAACGAAGGCCATTGGAGTCTCATTTCGAGATTCTGCCCATGCTGCCCTCTAGGAAACACCCTTCAGAACAACTTTTGTGTTTTGAGTTTTACCAAGTTCGACCTTTAAAGGCCTTAACTTTTAACTTTCTTGAAACTGGCCAGTTTCGAATCCGAACTGGCAGTTTCGAATGTTAAGTCCGGTTCACGTCCTAATTCGCGGATTCTATCTCGATCGACCACTTCGGGAGCCCATAACAAACACGTAGTGTTTCTAACGTCCCTCATGAACCCATAAGCCGCTCAAATGGATCCATGCAAACCAAACCCGAAAAGCCTAAATCCTAGGTTTGCATGGTTCTAACTTTTACATTCCAATCAAACAAGCATCCATCATTCACCCTTAAGTTAGCTGCCCATCATGCACTGCCTAGGGCAGATTTTCGGACCAAAATCAGGGGACATACCAATTATAATTATTCACCATCTAACATACTTCCTAACATCCATCAAGCACAAATTAAGCAAGCAATCAACATAAATAAGCCAAGCACCCTAATCACCTAACCAAGCACACACACTAACACATCTAGGGCTAGAAATTAAATTGGACTCATGTCCTTACAAATCCAACTTGGAAATACCAATAAAAGGCTAAAATTGAACTTGATTGAAAGATTAGGGTCAAGATTTTACCTTAGATCCAAGTTAGGGTTTGGCACTAAGAATCCCCTCTCCCTTGGTCCACGGCTTCACCTTGGTTTGGGACCCAAAAAATTTCTCTTGGCTCCTTGGTTGATCCTCACCAAAACCGAATTCCACCACAAGGATTTCCCCTCAAAAATTCCAACTTTTTCACTTCCCCTTTCTCCTCTCCCTATCACTCGGCCACACACCCAAAATGGGTCTCCAAAAATTTCAAACTTTTTCCTCTTGGTTCCTAGCTCAAATCTGGATTCTCCCAGGCAAAACCCCTCAAGAAATTTTGGTTTTTCTCTTCTCTTTCTCTCCTCCAAACCCATTGATTTTGTGCAGAAAAATGGCAAGAACTTCCCTAGATTTTGTGAATAAAAATGGGTTTATGGGTCATCTATTTATAGAGGTGGGGGAGAGTTTGTGAAATTGTGAAATTGTGAAATTGTCCCATGAAAATCAATATTTCCACTAAGGGAGGGGTGAGGTGGCCGGCCTAGAGAGTTCTAGAAGGTTCCACAATTTCTTTCCATGCTTGGTTTAACACTTATGATGTCATAAAAATAAAGCTAAGTGATGTCACTCTTGCAAGGGCCTCGTTTGGCTATTTTCCATAAAAACAGTCAATTTTTGTACTACACAGATATTTCTAATACTGTGCTTCAATAATACACAGTATTTTTATACTGTACTGCAGTACAAAATTTATCTATATAAAAATGGACCGTAAAATTTTTTTCCTATTTTTCCGAGCCCTTTTCACCTTTAATCTTATCTTGGTGTGCTTGATTTTCTAGAGTGGTTTTAAGGCCTATTCATGCTATCTTGACCATAAAGAAGGTTTTCGCAGTATCTTTTCTATATTGCTCTTCATCATACTGTAAAGTCAACTCTTTGACTATTCTTGGTCAAACTTTGACTTTCTCAGTCAAAGTTGACTTTTTGGTCTAACCTTTGACTTTCATGAAATTACGTACTTTTTCGCTATTTTTGACTCAAAAAGCCATTTGCTAATCTTGGTATTCTATTTTGAGTCTTATAGTCAATTAATGAGAATTCAAACATTAACTAATAAAATTATGAATTTCTCATTGCTATTCATAATTTTCCATGAAATATCTTATAAACACGTAATACGGACTTTTAATTTTTTACGAATAAGGAAATCATAAGTCCATGAAAATTCGGGTCTTACACTTTGGGTATAATTGGCGAGGTCGTTTTCTTCCGATGCCACGAGACCTAGGTGTCAGTTGATGGTCACTTCATCGAACTTCACTACTATTTCACGAACCATGGTTTTATAGTTTTGATGCTCTTTTGCATTTGCTTATAATTCCCACACTAGCGTCACAGATCTGTCCTTGGGGGAGGAACAATACATGGCCCATTCATGGGTTTGGATGGTTTCTTATATAAAAGTGAAGGCTGGGTTATTTGATAGAGAGAACCCCCTTTCTCGAATGCAAACTCTATTTTTATTGTAGTTATTCTATTACTCCTCTGCAGCCCTTGAAACACAGACATTCAAACTAGGCCCCGTATCCCTAGTTCTAGAACTCTCACCTGTTCGTCTTTTGGCAACGGATTTCACTGGCATTTTTCTTAAGACGCCAATTACCAAATAATGTCAACACCAAACAAGCACCAACTATCAAAAAAGCACAAATCACCTACAATACAAACAAATCAACCAAGCCACTTTCAAACCTCAAACAACCAACGCACCTCCGTAAACCAAATGTGCACTAGGGCGTTCCACGGCAAGCGCATCGGTGGTCTTCCCCACAGCACTTAGTATTGGTTTGGGATGTTCGACGAACTTGGCTACGAAATTGGCCAGGGCCTATGCTTTAATTGCTGTATAGGGAACGTATTTAATATCGAACTCCCTGAGCTCAATGGCCCATTTCACGATTTGGCCAGATAACTCCGAGTTTTGTAAAACATGACGCAGCGGATAAATGGTCAAGACATTGATGGGGTGGTCTTGGAAGTGAGGCCTTAGCTTATGGGCCAATGTGACCAATGCCAAGTCAAGTTTTTCCAAGGGGGTGTATCTTCCTTTGGCTTCCTAGAACGCCTTGCTACTATATTATACCAGGGTCTGTATCTTGTTTTCTTCTCAGATCAAAACTGAGCTGACTGCTTTTTTGACACCGCCAAGTAAACATAAAGTACTTCCCCACTCAATGGCTTAGACAGTAGGAGTAAGCTCGCTAGATACATTTTGAGACCCTGAAAGGCTTCTTCACACTTAACATCCAAGTTGATTTTACCCTTGCCCTTGAGTGCTTGGAAGAAGGGTTGACACTTGTCGATAGACCTAAACACAAATCGGGAGAGAGTCGTTATCATCCCGATTAGTCTTTGAACTTCTTTAATGGAGTATAGGGGCTGCAAATCTACTACAGTCTGTGCCTTGGCCAGGTTAACCTCAATGCCCCCGTGGTTCATTATGAACCTAAGGAACTTCCCGGATTCAACTCCAAAGATACATCTAGCTAGGTTCAGCTTCATCTGATACTATCATAAAACATAGAAAGAGTTTTTCAAGTTCCCGATATGATCACTTGCCAGCTTACTCTTCACCAACATGTCGTCTACATATACCTTCATAGAGGAACTATTCCAATCCTGCTTGGATCTCTGGCCAGAGTTTTGATTCGAGCAATACTAATATGTCCAGGTACTCATGGTCTAGGTGGTAGGGGACTAGATCCTCAACAAATTGCACCCGAATTTCTTCTTCTAACACACGAGGATCTAGGCCACTTACTGGTTTGATTTCGCCGTTGAGGGTATCAATCTCGTCTGATAAATGCACAACAATACATTTTTGTTCATATAATTTATTAGATAATTTATGTTTTAAATGTGTATTTCCATAATATTAATTCATAATATTTTATTTTAGAAATATTAATATTTTATTTATTTTGACTGATTTTATTTTGTTTTCCTTCCTCCTTTTTTTTTTCCTTTCTTTCCCTTTTTTTGTTTCTCTCCTCTCCTTTCTTCGGCAAGTACAGCCATTGCTTGGCCCAAGCCCACGCGTAGCTTTCCCTCCACGTGCACCAGCTCAAGTCCGCAGGATCTCAGGCCCGCATGGTTCCAGGCCCATGTTCTCAACCAAACAGCCGGCCCGTAATTGCAGCCCCAACTTCTCCCTCAGCTGTCAGCCCAAGCCCGTGATCTAAGGCCCACATTTCCAGCTCCAACTGGCAGCCTAAACACCCATCAGGCCCG
The DNA here is from genome assembly GCA_025413485.1 of Ficus microcarpa. NCBI lineage: Eukaryota > Viridiplantae > Streptophyta > Magnoliopsida > Rosales > Moraceae > Ficus > Ficus microcarpa. The sequence goes on from CM046385.1 coordinate 21,811,528, forward strand.
CGTGAAAGCAGCCCGTGATTCCATCCATTAGCACTCCAACACTAAGCCCAATGCAAGTCTCTGGCCAAAACTCCAGTAGCAACTTCCAACTCCTCTTCCACTGGCCCAGCGCGAATTTTGGGCCGTGTGCACCAGCCCAGCCCGCGTAAATCTCGCCCCAAACTCCAGCTCCAGGCCACACAGATCTTGGCCCAGGATCATTACCCAACCCATTGACCGGCTGATTATGTAGCATGTATCCAGCCAGTAGCCAATCTTTGAGGCTGATTTTGTAGGCCGAAATCTCTCCATCACCATTGACATTGAAGCTTATAAAAGCAAGCCATTGTATCAAGCTTTAACGTTTTTTTCCATGAGATTTTTGACTGAATTTTTAGTGTTGATTTTTCTTTTTCTTGTATTTTTCATCTCATATTTTCTTGTTAGAATTTTGTGAGATGGATTGCAAGCTAGACTAAATTTCTCTTGGTGAAACTAGAGGTGAACTCATATGTTGAGTTTTTCAATTGAGGTTTTGTTTGTTTAATTTTATAATGCACATATATTTGAGTGAAATATTTTCTCCAATTTCTAATTTTCTTTGAATGCTAAATATTATGTGCCAAGTTTTTATATAGATTTAGTCATGCTTTTTCTATGTAAACTTTGTCATGTAATGTTTTGTAACTATAATTATTTTATAAATTGATCTTTTACTACAATATTGTCAATTTGATATATTGTCGATTTTAGATAATTTATAATAATAATCTTTTTGGTCCTAACGTGAGAAGTCTAATTCATTTGAATACTTTTGTTAAATCAAGGCTAAAATTGGAAAACAATACATATGAGGGATTCTTGATGCCTTACCACCTTTGGATTATTGAATTTTTCTCTATTCTAAATTACGTTGTTTTTAAATTTATAAAAAAAAATCACAAAAATAGTTCCTTTTCTTCTCTCTTTGATTACTTATTTCTCTAATGCTTTTGTTCCGCTTATCTTTTCTTGTTTGTTTTTATCACCTTTTTGTGGGATTGACTGTCCTAATTGTACTGCAATCGACCGCTTGTTTCTGTACACATTTGGGAGTAATCAAATTTTGGCGTCGTTGCTGGAGAGGTGTCAAGAAGCAAGATTGATCAGTAGATATTAAGCCAAAGAGGTAAGTACATTTTTGTTTTTATTCTTATTTTTATTTCTGCTTTTATTTATTTTTTATTTTTGCTTATATTATATTTTTGTTCAGTTTATTAGTTTTGTCGGCTTGTGTTAGTTTAGTTTACATAATATTTGTTTTGCTTATAATTAAAAAAAAATTTGTTTCAGTTTTGATTTTTATACATTTTATCATTTTTATGTCTAATTGTTCTTTTTTTTTTTTTCATATCAGTTTCTATTTCCATTAATATTTTGTCAGTTTTTGATTTTCTTTGTAGTAAATTTTCTTGTGGTTTGTCTTTTCCTTTACTATTGTTATTAGTTTCCGTTTTGTAATTTTATTATTATTACTATTATTATTATTATTTATTTTGACCATTTGTCAGTTCTTTTAATTTATTGATTTCATACATTTATATTTCTATATATATATATATATATATATATTTTCTTCTTCTTCTTCTCTTCCGGTTAAGTAAAAAAAAAAAAAAAAGGTTAGAGTTTTTACTAGTTTTTTTCTTTTTCTTTTTCTTTTTTTTTTTTTTTTACGTTTTCAAAAAAAAAAAATTTTACTGTTCGTAAAACAGTAAAACACGCCTCAAAATTTAACCTTTTTTTTTTTTTTTGCAAGCAATTGTGTGGAAACGTTGAAAAGTACAAACTAAGGGAGTTCTGTCTAGGAGATTGGTTTCTGTTAGCGTTCTACACCATTAATCTTTCCTGGGAATGTTGTTCGTCTAGGAGGTTGGTTTTTAAGGAGGCCTCGCCCCACTAACCTTTCCTGGGAGCACTCTTAGGGGTTGCGATTCGCGAATCTACATAATTATTCTTTTTGTAAAATAATTTTCTTTCAAAAAAAAAAAAAAGGGTATCGCTCGAGGTGAATGAATCATTATAGAAACGAACTAGGTAGATTTGCACGGAGACCTGAAAACCCTTATGAAGTTTCCTCTTCTACGTTTAGCCTTCCTCCATGTCCAAATGCTTTAACAATTCTAAATCCTTTTGTGATGGCTCAAATCGAGGAGGTCCAGTACAACACGTTGAACGACTACCTTCACCCTACGCGTACGGCCACACCATCATGCATAATGTTTCCACCTAATCTGCAGAATTTGGATTTCAAGCTGGGTATGATTCAACTTTTGCCGACCTTTCATGGGTTAGAAAGAGAAAATCCATATGTGCATATTCGGGAGTTTGAAGAGGTGGTGGCCACTTTCCACAACCAAGCTGAGGCTACAGATTCTGCGCGATTGAAGTTTTTCCCTTTTTCTTTGAAGGACAAGGCCAAAAGCTGATTGTATTCTTTGCGACCTAGGTCTATTGGAACATGGGAAGAGATGACAACTGTGTTTTTCAACAAGTATTTCCCACACCATAAGACCAATGGTCTTAAACGACAGATCTCAACCTTTACTCAGAAAGACAACAAAACTCTCTATCAAGTCTGAGAGCGGTTTAAAGATTTGTTGAATCAATGTCCCCACCATGGTTACGAGAGTTGGCGCCTCGTCAGTTATTTCTACGAATGACTCACAATCCGAGAGCATCAATTTGTGGAGATGATGTGCAATGGTGAGTTTCTCCAGAAGGATCCCAAAGAAGCTTTCGAGTATCTCAACGCGCTAGTCGAGAAAGCCCACACATGGACTGGACCAAGTGCTATTGATAGCACCAGTCGATCCCGACCTGCTGGAGTCTACCAACTAAGGGAAGAGGATAACCTCAAGGCCCAAATTGAGTCTTTGACATGACAGATTGAGGCCCTCAAAACCAAGGAAAGTAGATGAATCCACATGATCGCAAAGGCAGAGTCACAAGAGCCATGCTTCGTTTGTGGAGGGATGGAACATTTAGCTAAGAATTGCCCTGCTTATAATGAAATGAGAGGGGGTTACGAGGAACAATGTAATGCCTTAGGGGCATACAACAAGCCTTTCTCTAACACGTACAATCCTAGCTGGAGGAACCATCCAAACTTCAGTTGGAGAGATTCCAATCAAACACAACCATCAGGTGGATAATGGAGAACGGAACAACACCACAACCACCAAAGGCGAATTCTGCACCTCAGTATCATGCACAACCGCCGATAAGTTCTCTCGAGAATACCTTGCAATCTTTCATGGAGGCACAGACTAGGATGAACCAAAAGTTCGAATCACTTTTCACGCAAATGGTGGAAGAAAGTAAAGAGATGAAAAGTCAGATCACAAAGCTGACTAGTACCTTGGCTGTTCAAGAAAGAGGCAAGTTTCCTTCCCAAGCTCAATACAACCCCACGTGGCAACACATGGCACAAACCTCCAACTCTGAAGGGCGAAACATCAAGGAGGTCAATGCCATCACCACTCGTAGTGGCAAGATTTTGGATGAACTATCAAGAACTACTGTCACTTCAAGTAGTCGAGAAGTCACCTCCAAGAAAGATGAGCCAACTGAACTTCCAGTAAATGTGCCTTTCCCCCAAGCTCTGCAATCTACTGGGAAAGTGCTAGATAGTCAAAGTGAGATCCTAGAGCATTTGACTCAAATGAAGATTAATCTTCCTTTGCTTCATGTGATCAAGCAAGTGCCGGCTTATGCTAAAGTCATCAAGGATCTGTGCACCGTCAAAAGGAAGTACCACGTTAAGAAGACTGCCTTCTTGATGAAGTGATCGAGCAGAAAGCACGGCCTAAGTACGAAGATCCTGGTTGTCCCACCATCTCGTGCCAAATTAGGACTCAGGAATTCAGCCAAGCTTTGCTCGACCTTGGAGCAAATGTCAATCTCATGCTTTACTCTATATACTTGCAACTTGGTCTAGGAGAGATTAAGCCCACATCTGTGGTTTTGCAACTGGCCGATCGTTCGATCAAAAAGCCTCAGGATATAGTTGAGGATGTTCTGGTTTAAGTTGAGAAGTTTTATTACCTCGTTGATTTTCTCGTCCTAGATACCCAATCTGTGGTGAGCATGGAATCCAAGATTCACATCATCCTCGGTAGACCTTTCCTTGCTACAGCCAATACTTTGATCAACTGTAGGAATGGTCTCATAAAGATATCGTTTGGCAACATGACCTTGGAGGTAAATGTTTTCCACATTGCGAAGTAGTCACATGATGATGACGAGTGTCACCAAACATTCCTGATCAACACACTCATCTCGGAAGAGGTTCAACTGCAAGCGATTCCGATAATCTTGAAGATCTCCTCCAAAATTCTGACTCTGAGAGTTCCGGTCCTTGTGAGTTGGCCAACAACGCTACCATCTATAAAGACTCACAAGGCAGAGGAACCAAGTTTTGGCAACCCCGTTTCGAAGAGCTCTCTCGAGAGAAAGAAAAGCCAAAACCATCCACTGAAGAGATCCCAACACTTAAGCTGGCACAATTGCCTGAGGGTCTAAAATATGTCTTCTTGGGAGCTGGTGATACCTTTCCTGTTATCATTTCATCTAAACTTGACGCATCACAAGAGCAGCAGTTAGTCGACATGCTGCGAGAGCACAAAGCTACGTTAGGTTGGACGATTGCTGACATTAAAGGTATTAGCCCTTTAATTTGCTCCCATCACATCAAATTGGAAGACGGGGCTATTCCATGAAGGGATCCCAAATGAGACTGAACCCAACAATGAAAGAAATTGTGAAGAATGAGGTCTTGAAGCTTTTAGATGTAGGTATCATCTATCCAATCGCTGATAGCAAATGGGTCAGTCCAACTCAGGTAGTGCCCAAGAAATGGGGGTGACAGTGGTGGAGAACGAGAAAGGGGCTCTTGTCCCCACAAAGACCGTTACGGTTTGGCACATGTGTATCGACTACCAAAGCTGAACACCGTCACTTGCAATGATCATTTTCCGCTTCCGTTCATCGACCAAATCCTAGAACGTGTGGCTGGTTATCCTTTCTACTGCTTTCTTGATGGCTACTCAGGTTATTATCAGATCAAGATTGCATTTGAGGATCAAGAGAAACTACTTTTACCTGTCCTTTTGGTACTTATGCCTTCCGACGCATGTCATTTGGATTGTGTAATGCGCCGGCCACCTTTCAGAGGTGCATGACGAGCATTTTCAGCGACATGGTCAAAAATATATGGAAGTGTTCATGGATGACTTGACCATCTTCGGCGATTCCTTTGACTCGTGCCTTCTCAACCTAGAAGCCATTCTGAAAAGATGTGAATAGAAAGGTCTCGTGCTCAACTGGGAGAAGTGTCATTTCATGGTGCCAAACGGAATAGTTTTAGGCACATCATTTTGAACGAGAATTGAGGTTGATCAATCCAAGATTGATCTGATCTCTAAATTGCCCACCCCAAAAACGGTCAAAGACATCAGGTCTTTCCTTAGCTATGCTGGCTTTTATAGGAGGTTTATTCAGAATTTGTCCACGATTTCCGACCGATATGCAACCTCCTGGCTAAGGACTCAGTGTTCACATGGACACAAGAGTGTAAGGAGTCCTTCCGCACACTTGTAGCAAAACTGACTTCTGCCCCTATCATACAACCACCAATTGGAGCCTTCCTTTCGAAATCATGTGTGATGCAAGTAATTATGCTATGAGGGTCGTCCTTGGACAACGAAGGGAGGGGAAGCCTTTTGTTGTATACTACGCAAGTCGAACTCTAAATAGTGCTCAAATGAACTACTCAACTACTGAAAAAGAGTTACTTGCTGTAGTGTTCGCTCTAGATAAGTTTCGCGCATACCTGATTGGATCCCCCATCACCATCTTCACAGATCATGCAGCACTTAAGTATCTCCTTTCTAAAAAGGATGCCAAGGCGCGATTGATTAGGTGTATCTCTTGTTGCAGGAATTTGACATCATGATCAAGGACAAGAAAGTAGTCGAAACGTTGTTGCAGACCACCTCTCTCGACTTGAATTTAGTGACCCCACCGACGATCCAGCCATTTGAGATGACTTTCCTGATAAACATCTTTTCGTGGTCACTAAATTGCCTTAGTACGCTTACATCGTCAACTATTTGGTGACCGGCAACCTTCCTGCTGATTGGAGTGCTCAAGATAACGTAAATTTTTGGTCGAAGTGCGTAATTTCTACTGGGATGACCCGTACCTTTACAAATACTACCCCGACCATATCATAAGGTGATGCATTCCTGACGATGAAATTCATAGTGTTCTAAACTTTTGCCATAACGATGCATGTGGTGGTCATTTCTCCGTGAAGAAGACTGCCTAAAAAATCTGGCAGTGTGGTCTTTATTGGCCCATTTTGTTTAAGGACACTAATGAATTTTGTCGTTCTTGTCTAAGGTGCCAAAAGTTAGGTGCTTTATCCCGCCGCCATATGATGCCCTTGAACCTAATTATTGTGATAGAGATATCCGATTATTGGGGGATAGATTTTATGGGGCCATTTCCATCTTCTTTTGGTTATCTTTACATTCTCCTTGCTGTGGACTACGTTTCTCAATGGGTAAAAGCCGTGCCGTGTCGAACCAATGATAATGCAACAGTTGTGAAGTTCTTGAAAGAAAATGTGTTATCTAGGTTTAGTACTCTGCGTGCCATCATTAGCGATCAAGGAACTCATTTCTGCAACCGTTCTTTTGAGGCTTCATGCGCAAATGCAGTGTGATCCACAAAGTTTCAACCGCTTATCACCCACAAACGAACAACCAAGCTGAGTTGGCAAACCAAGAAATCAAGCAAATCTTGGAGAAGACGATAAACCTCAACCATAAAGATTGGTCTTTGCACCTTTCCGATGCACTTTGGGCATACCATACTACATACAAGTCCTTTATTGGAATGTCTCCGTATAGGCTGGTCTTTGGAAAAGCCTGTCATTTACCTGTAGAGCTTGAACATAAAGCTTATTGGGCTATCAAAGCCCTTAACTTTGATCTCAGTGCTGCAGGTATACATCGCAAGCTCCAGCTGTCGAAAATTGAGGAGTTGAAAATGATGCATATAATAACTCCAAGATTTACAAGGCTAGAATGAAAGTGGCGCATGACAAGCAAATTTTGAGGAAGAACTTCGAGCCAAATCAGAGGGTGCATCTTTATGACTCCCGTCTGCATCTCCACCCTGGTAAGCTAAGGTCGCGGTGGACTGGTCTATTTGTGATGAAACAGGTCTTTCCCAATGGTGCTGTCGAGATCGAGGACCCAAGTGATGAGAGAATTTTCAAAGTCAATGGTCAGAGACTGAAGCACTACATTGAACGAGTGAGCCAGGCTAAAGAAATCATTCTTGAGGCTCTGGTTTATGAGTAGTTCGCTTCCAACCCTTCTTGTATCATATTTTTTCTTTTATTTTTATGTGTTTTGTGTGCTTTATTTTGGCTTGTTTTTATGTTCTTTTATATTTGTTTGTGTGTTTTGATGCATCAGATCAGGTAGCTCATTTATGTTCCCACCGTTATCATCCAGGTGTTCTCTTTCCCTATTTTCTTCACATTTATACATATTTTTGGACATTGAGGACACTACCGAATTTTTGGTTGGGGTGGTGAGCATATTCATGCATGAGTTATTTTTGTCATTTTGGAATTTGGGTCAAAATTTTTGAAAAGTTATCTAAGTATGATTTAAAAATGTTCGGTTTGATTCATTTTTTGTTATCTTGACTATTAAGAAATGATTTCTAGAGTTCTTTTTGTGCACGTGCTAAACCTTGTGGTAAGATGGTTGTTAACACACTTAGTTGAGAAAAATTCCCGAGTTTAAATGTTTCAATTTTGGTGAGTTGTGAGAGTTAAGAAAACAGCTTTTTGAACTTTTATTGATCTTGCGAGTTGGTATAATCACTATTTGGAACACCACTCCTTAACTTGTACTTTTGCTTGAGGGATGATTTTTGGATAGATAGAATTGATCTTTTGTAAAAGAGCCTTGTTCTGTAAATATTCGTCATTTTTCTTTTGTATTGTCCCCAAAAAAAATATTCATATAGTTCGGTTATAATCTCATCAGGCTGTATAACAGTCGAAAAAATTCCTTACTACATTTGTTCTATTAAGCATGATGTCTCTTGTTAAAAAAAAAAAGTGTTGCATATTTGTTTGTTTGTATTTCATGGCTCTTTATTTGTGTAATGTTCTATTTGATCCGAATGAAATCCTGAAAGCGGGTTTATGGTGAAAATGGTGTAATGTTCCGAATATTTGATTCGCCCATCACTTGATCAATGGTCGTTTATTGGCTTGTCCTTAAATTGCCTTCTTTCATTTGACCGTTGACTTATTCCCTTCCAACTCCATGAGTGAAAACCTCTGCACTAAAATATTTCCAACACCCGTGAGGTAATGGAGTTGAGACTTTTTCTTGGTGAACTTTTCAATACTATTTGTGTTACGGACTATGGTAAGAAGGATATGGTTTGGCGCACACACACACAACTTAGGAGTAATGACTGAAGTAGTTTTGATAGTATTTTCTGATTTCTTGCTGATGTTTTGTTTAAGTGCTTGGATGATTTTTGCAGGTTTCGATTCAAAATTTCAGCTTAACTTGATTTTTCCTCCGCTTGAATTGCTAAATACTAGCAATAAGTGGTCGGGGGTTATGCTAAATGCACAAAAACACATTTTTGTTCATATAATTTATTAGATAATTTATGTTTTAAATGTCTATTTACATAATATTAATTCATAATATTTTATTTTAAAAATATTTAATATTTTATTTATTTTGACTGATTTTATTTTGTTTTCCTTTTCTCCTTTTTTTTCCTTTCTTTCCCTTTTTTTTTTTTTTGTTTCTCTCTCTTTCCTTTCTTCCGCAGGTACAGCCATTGCTTAGCCCAAGCCCGCACGCAGCTTTCCCTCCACGTGCGCCAGCTCAAGTCTGCGGGATCTCAGGCATGCGTGATTCCAGGCTCGTGTTCTCAGCCAAACAGCCAGCCCGTAATTGCAACCCCAGCTTCTCCCTCAACTGCCAGCCCAAGCCCGTGATCTAAGGCCCACATTTCCAACTCCAACTGGCAGCCTAGACACCCATCAGGCCCGCGTGAAAGCAGCCCGTGATTCCATCCATTAGCACTCCAGCACTAAGCCCCATGCAAGTTTCTGGCCGAAACTCCAGCAGCAACTCCCAGCTCCTCTTCCATCGGCCCAGCGCGAATTTTGGGCCATGTGCACCAGCCCAGCCCGCGTAAATCTCACCCCAAACTCCAACTCCAAGCCACACAGATCTTGTCCAGGATCATCACCCAACCCTTGACCGGCTGATTATGTAGCATGTATCCAGCCAGTAGCCAATCTTTGAGGCTGATTTTGTGGGCCGAAATCTCTCCATCACCATTGGACATTGAAGCCTATAAAAGCAAGCCATTGCAGCAAGCTTTAACGTTTTTTTTTTTCCATGAGATTTTTGGCTGAATTTTTAGTGTTGATTTTTCTTTTTCTTTTTTTTTTTTCATCTCATATTTTCTTGTTAGAATTTTGTGAGATGGATTGCAAGCTAGGCTAAATTTCTTTTGGTGAAGCTAGAGATGAACTCATGTATTGAGTTTTCCAATTGAGGTTTTGTTTGTTTAATTTTATAATGCACATATATTTGAGTGAAATATTATTTTCCAATTTCTAATTTTCTTTGAATGCTAAATATTAAGTGCCAAGTTTTTATACAGATTTAGTCATGCTTTTTCTATGTAAACTTTGTCATGTAATGTTTTGTAACTATAATTATTTTATAAATTGATCTTTTACTACAATATTATCAATTTGATATATTGTCGATTTTAGATAATTTATAACAATAATCTTTTTGATCTTAACGTGAGAAGTCTAATTCATTTGAATACTTTTGTTGAATCAAGGCTAAAATTGGAAAACAATATATATGAGGATTCTTGATGCTTTACCACCTTTTGATTATTGAATTTTTCTCTATTCTAAATTACGTTGTTTTTAAATTTATTTAAAAAAATCACAAAAATAGTTCCTCTTCTTCTCTCTTTGATTACTTATTTCTCTAACGCTTTTGTTCCTCTAATCTTTTCTTGTTTGTTTTTATCACCTCCTCGTGGGATCGACTGTCTAATTGTACTGTAGTCGAACGCTTGTTTCTGTATACATTTGGGCAAATCATCGTCTATCTTAAAGATGGTGGTCACCATGGCCGATTGGGGTACTTTGTGGCACACTTTGTTTACTGCTTTCAAGTAGCATTTCATAGCCCTCTCTTAGTTCCCCCTGAAAATCCCAACTCCATTAGGAGTGGGGAATTTCATGGCTAGATGATAGGTTGAGACCATTACTTTTAATGCATTTAGGATTAGTCTTCCCAATATAGCATTGTAGACTGATGGCTTGTTGATGACAAGGAATTCCACCATTTGGGTAGTCTTTTCCGGTTCATCACTGATAGTGATTGGGAGCCAAATGAGACCAGTTGCTCGGACATATTCACAGACAAATCCGTATTGCTGGTTTTGAATGGACGTCAAGACTGCTCCACCAATTTTCAATCTAATGAATGCATCCATGAGCAAGATGTTGGCGAAACTCTCATTGTCAATCAATAACTGCCAGACAATGTTATCGGTTATCTTGATTTGTCCGACCAGTGCGTGTTTGTGTGGGTGGAGAAGCTTGTTAGCTTCATCATCAATGAAGGTGATTGGGACACTATCCTGACGGGAGATCTTCATGATGTGTTCAGCCATGTTGATGTACTCCCCACGTGCTATTTGTCTAGCATTACGGGCATAACTTCTCCTGCTACTTGCCATATCACCGATGGCCATTCCCCCAAAAATGGTATGGATAATGTGCTTGGGCTCCCCGGCATTGGTTTGGTCACTCATCCCTAGAGTAGCATGTGGCCAGACCTGGCCGGTTCTATTGACCGCACTTGTCAAGGTAATGGCCTTCTCTACAATAGGTGTCCATCATGTATCAAAAGCTTGATTTGGTCCAGTAACTGTATGCAGTCTTTCGTTTCGTGGTCGACATCCTTATGGAAATTGCAGTACGTTCTGATTCCTACGGGCACAATCTATCCTGATCGGTGGTGGGTCATGAAGCAATCCTCTGTCAAAGATCTGGTTCAGCATATGTGCGGTCGTGGCGACAAGGGTAGTGTACTGACGGAACCTTTATGCGAGCGTTTTGGGCCCTGGTGCAGCTTTAGCTTTGCAGGTAGTCTTCTTGGTTTATCCTCTGATTTGGTTTGCCCCATCTTTCTTAGGCTTCTTCTTGCCAATGGGCCATGACGTTTCCCAGCGTAAGGAGTTTCATCCTTTTATATACTCCTCTGCTTCGACGTGCTTTTGGGCTATCCCTCTCAAGTATGCAAAGGTCGGTGAAACATCGTAAGTGATTGCCCATAGTAGTTTTTGGTCCTTGACTCCTTCTCAGAAAGCCTGTATAAGAGTGTCATCGAAGCAATTATTTAATTACGTGACGACTTCCTTAAAGTGATCAAGGTACCCTTTCAAAGGCCCATTCTCGCCTTGTTTGATCCTGAACAAGTACAAGGTTTCCTTCTTCCAAGTCTTTCTGTTGAGGAACGCCGTCGAGAAAGCATCGGCTAGTTGCTTGAATAAGTCCATTGTCCCCGGTATTAGCCTTCAATACCATTGTCGAGCGGTACTGGTCAGGGTCAAGTAGAAGGCTTTACAAATGGTGGCTTCATTCACATTTTGGATTAGCATAAGTGCCGGTGGTTCTCCAGGTGCTCATCAGCGTCTGTGGGGTTGTCATAAGGTGCTACAGTCAGCATTTTAAATTTAGTCAGGTCAGGTGCAACCATGATTGCAGGGGTGAAAGGCGGATTGACTGCTCTGACCTGTACTAGTCCATACTGTTAGCTCATTAGCAGGTCGAGCTGCTGCTAAAGGTGGTCCAGTTTATTCTAGTCATTCGTCTTAACCTTTGGTGGTTTACCTACTAAGTGATCCCGGCCTCGGTTACGATTAATCCCAGCCCATCCCTAGTGATCAAATATAGAGGTCATGCTCCTAGAGATGCTCACTGTGTCCCTTCGACTCTGATTCTAGTCATATCTTCTATGGGGTACTGGGGGCGTGGAGACAGATTCCTCGGGGTCAGCTAGGATTCTTGACCAGGTGGTCCAATTATTCCAACTTTTCGAGCTCCCTCTACTCAGATTGTACCCAAAATCTCGTCTCCCATTCCTTGGGTTTTCCTGGGTGTTCCAATTACCTATGTGCTTGATTACTAGTCGCGGGCTTCTCAATCTCCCAGCTGACCGACTTCATCCAACCGATGAGGAGTCTTCGACTTCTTCCTCTAGCGTTGGATGGGGTAGGGCATCTCAGAACTCCGTAAAGATGTCCACGAGTATTCAAAAGGTTTCCGTCAAGTTTTGGACATTCCCAATGAGGATCTCCGTCTGTGTGGGCTTTCAGCATGCTCATGTGCCACGCCTGCATTGGGCTCGCTGAGTGTTTTGTGAGCCGGTCGAAGCAAGGTTCTCCGGGCCCTGATTGTTCTAGTTGTCCTGCTGTTCCATTTTTTTGGTGTGGTATGCAAGTGACATGGAGCTGTAAGTGAATCGAGAACAAGGATGATTAAGATGTGGTTGTTGGGAAGGCACGTGGCCCTCATTCTAGAGCCATGTGTTAGAAAAAACGGATCCGGTATCGGACTTACGTAGCAGCGAAAGTTTTAAAATTTTATGCCGTTTCCGGAAAAGAAGCTCATGATGCATATAACAATAAATTAAATTCATGATCAAGCGTACCTTATTTCTTGGATTCCGGAATTGCTGGAGCGTTTGACAAACGTGTCTTCTCTACTATTCTCGAGTTCCACGTCTCAGAGTGTGTGTGGGCACACGTTCTATGAATCCAAGCGACCGGTATTTCTTTCCGAAGTCTAGATCCCTCCTTCTCAATTTCGATAATCCTCGTTGAGAATTTGAACCAACTTCTTTCTTTAAAACTACAAAACAAGAACCGGTTAACCTCCTGTGAAAATTATCACTTGGTTTAACCTTCCTCACAGTTTTGATTCAATAGAATTTTCTCTCTTTTTCTCTCTCACAAGATAGCTGAATTTCTTGATGTGGAAGAAACCCAAATTTTTTTTCTTCCAAAAACGTTTTTTAATTTAAAATTTTCAAAAATTGGTTTTTCAACAACTCCTAGCCTTTATATAGTATTCCAATCCTTTTCAAATTTTATCTTCTTCTTGAAAAATAATTAATAATTATTTTTCTAGATAAATTTTGAACTAAAAGATCATACAACTTTAGTACTAGATTCATTGAACCTAAAAACAATTTTTCAAGAGGAAATTAATCCTCAAAAAAATTCGGCTACTTTGAGATAAATCATGATTGGTGGTTCAAATTTTAAATCAATAATCTAGTCTAGTCAAAAGATCCTAGTCCTATCTAGATTCAAACCTCATTTAAACCTTTTCAAATTTAAATAGGATTCACATATTTGAATAAATATTTTTCATAAACATTATCCATATTAATTAATTTAAATCAATAAAATATTTCAAATTTTCTTTCCTCACAAAAACCGTGCACCTCTTTAATTAGGAAAGAAAAATCCATGAAATAATCTCCATTATTTAAACCAATTAATAATTAAATGTTAGGAATATATTTAAACAATTTTGAAACAAAATTTTCTTCCCTCCACACAATTAAAAAACGTGCACCTCCTTTAATTAGGAGAGAAAAATTTTGTTTTCCAAAATTCAAAAACAATCTTACTTTCAAAATTCAAATTAACCAATCATATGTTGACAAATCATTTGTCTACAAATTTCACATGTCCAATCCTTTTCTGGATTACATGTTAGACAGTACCATGTCTTAATAGACATTTCTAAATTCCATTTATAATTTACCGATCCCATTAGGATCAAATCCCGAGACGCTTCGTGGAACTATATGAGCTAATAGAGAGACCCAATGGAAATATGTAAAGAGGCTCCTATAATTGTGAAAAATTAATCCCAGATTAATTATCCATCAATTATCAACTTCAAAACTATTCCACTAAAAGTTTGAAGCTGAACTCCTGTTTACATACCGTATTACGAAAGCTCTCTCACATAGTACTTCTTCCATGATTTATTCATCGCTTGCTTAATCCCCATATATTATCCATGATTGAATTAAGGACTTTTTCCGTTTTACCTTTTCAATCATTTTAACTTAAAGTTCAATTATTCTCTATTGAAAGAACCACCAATTGTAAAACCATACAATTGGTAAACCACCAGAGAACATAAAGTAAACCGATGGCCAAGATCTTGTTATACTATCTTTCAATCCCCGAATAATACCTTTAAGTAGATAACATTTATTATCGTTAAGATAGCTATGGATTCCGTATCTATAAATCTTGATTTCTCCATCCATAAGTCATGCACCAAAACACAAGTATGTTGACCATGAATTAACAGTGTCTCACCTTTAGTGCATCAAAGTACATAAATCATGGATACGAACTCAAGTAATCATTTCAGGATTAAGATTAATGCTGGATGATAATCAAAGCATCATTGATTCTTATAAACAAAATTATTAAACCGAATCAAATAACACTTTAGGTCCAGTCCAATATCATACCTCAATACTGGTATACATTAAAGTTTCTACTCGCAGCCTATCCGATGGTCAAGACAAATCATCCCTCCAAGGAAGTAGACAACCTTTACAATCTTATCATGAATAAGTTCCCCAAATCTTATTCCGTTGATTGCGGACTATTTATTTAGACTGTTATCAAATTACCACGTCTTCTATGCATACCCTGTATACATATGGTAATTCGATATATTACCAACAGCCTAGGAGTATTTTATGTTTGCTCAAAATAATCATACAATCAATAAATGAAAGTAAATAGGACACAACTTATTAAACATAAATAACTTCCTCTTATTAATATCAAAATGTTATATTTATAGAAAATCTCTAATATTGATTTTCTATCCTTGGGGCACATATAGATCCCAACACCATGTTGATGCCGAAAACCTTTGACCCAACACTCGATGGGATCACTTGACATGATCCGTCTTAAGCAGTCGCTTTCCACTTAGTTACCTGCAAAAGAGAAATACCTCGAAGTAAAGGAAACACCAGTTGGGTGTCTGCTAAGGACACTTCGATACTTAAGTTAGTAATAGCGTTAATGAGCAAGCAGAGAAGCGAGGCTTTGGCAATGAAAAATTATCTATACCTGAATGGGCTAACTAACCCTCTATTTACAGGTGTTCCCTACGGGTCCAGGTGCTCGGGTGACTCTGATGGGTTGTACTCCAAGTGGTCGCGGTGAGTAGACATGCTTCGAGCATACAGGCACCGGACCTCCACTAGGCGAGTGCCACATGCCCCTCCGATCTGGTGACAGGGGACACAATTACGGATTTATACCAGTGCAGGTGGTGAGTATGTTAGTTTGGTCAAACAGTGAAAGCATGTGCCAAGACAGGATAAGGACAGGTACAGCAATAGGTTGTGGATATCAGGTGTTAGGTGGTGCAGGGTGGTGGGTGTACTGTGCTGTGCTGCGGTACTGTTATCAGCCGGTACATGACACCATGGTAAGGACAGTACGGGGCCAACAACACAGGCAAGGGTCCAGTTGTGGTTAGGGAAGTGTTGTCCTAACCAATACCACGGGCCCTAACGGTTATCTACTTGGGGTCCATGAAGGAGAGCCAGCACGAGGACCAGCACCATGAATGGGTGCTCGTGGAAGAATCCTTGGCAACCGACTTACTTGGTCTAGTCGGATATTTCCGGTCACTGGATCTTCTTCACTGATTGTGAAAATTGGTCCATTTGTTCTCGCACACCTAGTTCACCGGTGAGCAGTGGTCTCCAGACGTTGGGAAGATTAAACCATCAATAGGTAGCCGACAAGATCAGAAGAGGTGTCGGTGGACAAAGGAAGGTGACGGGAATGGGAAGGGAAATTCTTCAATTTTTTTTTCTCTCTCTTTGTAATCTTGTGTAACTAATCTATTAAAGTTTTGGCGTATTTTTTCAATCAAGATCATCCAAAAAAAGATTAAATGACTGAAATTTGTGACCTCATTGAAGGGAGAAAATGAGTTCTTATTATAGAATTAACCTAAAATTAAAATAAATAAAAAAAAAACCTCGTTATGTGTGCAAGGTTTGAAGCCGATTAAGATCACCAAACAAAACTAGTATCACATGCTCCAAAAAAACATCGCACTCAACTACGTCAAGGTTTAAGGCATTGATTCCTTATTCATTTGGAATTTAAGTTCAACTTCAAACTAAATTGCACTTTTTTAGTTATATTTTTTTTTCCTGAAAAATTAATATAAATTATAATTAGTTTTTGAAAAATTAATTAATTCTAATTTAAAATTTTCAACTCCAATTGATAATTCAAACTTAAGTGGACCATTTCTTATATGGCCTATTTCCCGAATAATTTAGAGGCTGTTTGGGGCATTAGTTCAGATTGATGCATTTCAGTTCAAATGAAACTTAGCAGCGTTTCGTGTTCAATTCAAACTGAACTTTTGATTGGAACGTTATACAGTTCCCTCAACTTTCATCACTGTTCGTCTGCTCAGTCACATGGTTTGATTCCTAACCTCGATTGGTGTGCTCGGCAGAGAAGAAATGCTTCCTACTGTGGCGACACACGGCACTGAAGCAAGTTGGCTTCCTCTGTTTCTCCTTTCCACACATCACGCTAACTCACAATCACGCTCAGAGAACACTCTTTCTCTGTAACTCTCTCTCTCAAAATCCGCTAGTTTCCACAACTCACAATCTTAACACATTAATAAGAAATTGTGTTGAGAGCAAGCGGTTTGGCCATTTGTGCGAGAGAGCGAGACCGAGAGACCATGGCCGCAGATAGCCATCCATGGCCACAGATATTATGTTGGAAGCTCCATTTCATTGTCGTTTTCCATCTTGCATATTTGTTGTCGTTTTATGTTGGTCTTCTTTTATTATTGTTGGTCTTTTCCATTTGATTATTGTTGGTCTTCTTTTAAGAAATTGTTGTCGTTTTCCCTCTTTCATTTGTTGTGGAAGAGTTTTTGTGCTAAACGGCAATAAATGCCACTCGAACAGGTTAAAGAAATAGTGAAAAAATATGAACGAGCTGTAGTTCACCTTCTCTGAAATCTGTCTCCTTTTTTTTTTTTTGTTAAAAAATATTCCGTTTTCGTTCGATGGAACCTATAATAGAATGTTAAATTGTATGGACTCTAAACTGAGTTTAAAATTTTGTTAAAGTTCGAATAGTTCCAATAAATTTATATTGGATATAAATTTTGTTGTATTTTCAGTAAAGGCTCAAAAATTGAGGTGAAAAAGTATTATTTAGTTAGAGTTAAGATAAGTTACCGAACACGAAAATCAAAAAAATTGATTAACTCAATTTTTTAATATCCAAACAGGGCCATTGTTTTTCTTTAACTATTTAACTCAAACTTTTTTACCAAACAACCAACTCAAACTAAATTTTTTATTTCAAACTTTTTACCAAACACTCAACTTTTAAACTAAACTTATTTCAAACTCATTTCAAAATTTTTTTTGTCTTTTCCCTAAAAAATTTTTGTCTTTTTCCCAAAAAGTTTTTTATCTTTTCTGAAAATTCAAAAAAATTTACTATTACAACTAAAATATTTCAACTCAAACTAACATACCAAACACCCCCTAAAATATTTCAACTCAAATTAACATATCAAACACCCCCTTATTTTTCAGTTTTTAAATTTATTTTTTAAGAACTTGTCGTTGGTATTTCATACGACTTTGTCACTCGGGCTACTACACCTATAAATTAAAGTTTTAGGGTTTTGTAAGCCCAACCAAACCAAATCAAGCCAAACAATCTCACGAGCTCAACAATGGCGGACCTGACGCCGCTGACGGAACATCTCTCTCAAACAAGCTTAAGCGATGACATTTCCACTCCGAGACCCTGCGAGCCGAGTTCTCCGACCGCGTTCCGATCCGATCCATCCTCTCCCGGCCGACGGTGGAGCCGGACTCGCCGGCACCCATGTCCGGATCGGTGGCTGGGTGAAGACCGGTCGGAAGGCCGACAAGGACGCCTTCGCGTTCTTGGAGCTCAACGACGGCTCCTGCCCTGCCAATTTGCAGGTCATTGTGGACTCCGACAAGGCCGACCTAGGCCAACTCGTCCCCACCGGCACTTGCGTCTCCGTCGATGGAATTCTCAAGCTTCCGCCGGCCGGAACCAAGCAGAAGGTCGAGCTCCGGGTGGAGAAGGTGGTCCATGTGGGCCCGGTTGATCCTGCCAAGTATCCCCTGCCGAAGACCAGGCTCACGCTTGAGTTCCTCAGGGACTTTGTTCATCTCCGTCCCAGAACCAATACGGTACAGTTTATACATATATATATATATGTATGTATATATGTTGTCGAATTAAGGTTGTCTGATTATGATTAAGATAAATGTTGTTTGTGCTAGTTATTTTGAAAAGAAAATTTGCATTGGAATCTGAAAACTTACATTTAATTTTGGGAAGTCAATTGACGTTGTTATTGTGTTTTTATTTTTTAAGGATATGTTAAAGGAATTTTGTAATTACTGAGTTTTGTGTGTAATGTTGGAATCTTAAAATTAACAATTTTTATTTAATTATGGGGTTTTGATTGAGCATGTTATTGATATGAATTCCAATTATGATCTTGAATGAAATTAGTTTGTGCTAAATTTATCTGTGTCGATTCATTTTTCGATTAAGAGATGCGAACGAGTATTTTGCTGGGAGGTTTGTAGAATTCAATTAAAAGATAATTCTGCATTGTTTTGTGTTTTGTATTTTGGACGCTTTTTCAGATTTCAGCAGTAGCTCGAATCAGAAATGCACTTGCATATGCGACCCATACTTTCTTTCAAAAGCATGGCTTCCTTTATGTGCACACGCCAATTATCACCACCAGTGATTGTGAGGGTGCTGGTGAAATGTTTCAAGTGACAACTTTGATTGCGGAGGCTGAAAAGTTGGAGAAGGATCTTATTAAGAATCCTCCTCCGACGGAGTCGGACTTAGAAGCTGAGAGGCTTGTTGTCAAGAAGAAAGGAGATATTGTTGCCCAGTTGAAATCGGCCAAAGCAAGTAAACAGGATATTGGTGCTTCTGTGGCTGAACTTAAGAAAGCAAAGGAGAATCTCGCAAAGCTAGAGGAGAGGTCTAAGCTTAAGCCGGGAATTCCCAAAAGGATGGAAAGATTGATTACACCCAAGACTTCTTTGCCCGTCAAGCCTTTTTGACAGTTTCTGGTCAACTACAAGTTGAATCTTTCGCATGTTCTCTTAGTAGCGTCTACACATTTGGGCCTACTTTTCGTGCTGAGAACTCTCACACCTCAAGGCATTTGGCAGAATTCTGGATGGTGGAGCCCGAAATAGCATTTGCCGAACTGGAGGTATTGGATGCATAAATCTATTGCACTTGTTAACAAACAGCAAAATTGTGCATGTTTTGTTTGTTGATATATTGTCTCATAGTCCTTTTTGGTTACATCTCCTCGCAATATCTTCCATTCTTTACGGTTTGGATTGGACGTATGTACAATATTTTTGAATTTCGTGAAATTGTTTATCGTAAGTATTGTTGGCAAACAGGCAGGATTGTCTATTTGAAACATGATTCTGCTAGATGAGACCTTAATGTTTTCATAGCTGTGCAGGATGATATGAATTGTGCGGAGGCATACGTGAGATATTTATGTCAGTGGTTGGTTGACAATTGCTATGACGATATGGAGTTTATGGCCGACAAATTTGACAAGGGTTGCATCAACCGACTCAAAATGGTTGCTTCGACCCCCTTTGAACGGATCACATATACCAAAGCAGTAGAACTTCTGGAGGAGGCTGTGAAGAATGGAAAGGCGTTTGAGAATAAAGTGGAGTGGGGCATTGATTTGGCGTCTGAGCACGAGAGGTTTGCATCCTTTCTTGCTCTGATAGACCTTGCTATTGTTAGTTATATGTAGAGGATGCTGATTTCTTTGTTGTCTAAATTTTGCAGATACCTGACGGAGGTTAAGTTCCAAAAGCCTGTTATTGTATACAATTACCCAAAACAAATTAAAGCATTTTACATGAGGGTGAACGACGATGGTAAGACAGTGGCCGCTATGGATGTTCTTGTACCAAAGGTAGGCTGTTTTTCTGTAGATTTCTACAGAGTTCAATCATTTAAGCAGTATAATCGTGTAGCAACTTTAGTATGCATGTAATTTGATATATTTTGTGTTTCAGGTAGGGGAGTTGATAGGAGGAAGCCAAAGGGAGGAACGTTACGATGTCATTCAAAGCAGGTATGAGAAAATGTTGTTCTGTTTTGAATTCCGAAAACGGGCATGTACTTGTTCTCCTTTTATTCAGAAATTTTCCATTTGTTTCTCTATTGGACTATCACTAATAGATTTATTCCCTGCCGTCTTCTTTGATGTTTTATTGATTGATGTGACACATCCTATTGTTTTACAGAATCAAGGAGATGGGGCTGCCTTCCGAGCCATACGAGTGGTACCTTGACTTGCGTCGCTATGGGACGGTGAAACATAGTGGATTTGGTTTAGGATTCGAGAGAATGATTCTCTTTGCCACTGGCATTGACAACATTAGAGATGTTATTCCCTTCCCCAGGTACCCCGGGAGAGCTGATCTTTGAATTGTAGTTTCAACAAAAAGTTCAGTTTTTCGGCCATTAGATTAGATTACAAAGAAAAATTGTCCCCGGATGTCATATTCTAATTTTATTCTTACATGATCATATGCCACATATGAATTAAGAAGTTGTTGGGATTTTTATTTATTTATTTATTTTTGAAGCACTATGTTTAAGATATGTTTGGATGTTATGTTGAGCATATTGCAGTAATTGTAATTGTTAAGTTAATCAATTGGAAAGTTTGTGTGTTATAAATTCATTTTACACATAGTTTCTGAATTCAGAAGCAGCTAGAAAACTAGATTGAAGATGCTTCTGAGCTACGGGAAGGAATATCAATACAAGTTGATGATCTTTTTCCTCTTCAATTGATGGAAGTGATTTAACACGTTTTTCTTCTTTTTTGTCATGGGACTTTTTTTTCCTTCTTCAATTGATAAAATTGTGGACCTGCTTCTAGTTTGTTTTAGGAGCGGAAATAACAATAAAGTTTTCTTAATCTACATCCATACATGTTTAAATATATATATATATATATATATATATGGAAGAGTTTTTAATGATTATTAGTATTTTTATTTTTTATTTTTTGTGTAACTATTAGAGACAAATTTATTGAGTAGTGCATGCCGTAATTGCATTTGATGACGTGGCATTGATGATATCTTGTTACAAAAAAAAAAAAAAAAAAAAAAAAAAAACTGGTTTGCCCTAATTTGAAGTACAAATATTTTTTTTTAAAGATGAACAATTGTAGATCTGGAATCAAAATCCAGACTCGATAATGGACTGCAATATTTTTTTTTCCATTCTTTTTTCCATTCTTATTTTGGTTTCCATACATACATATATATATATATATATATATATGTTACGACTCTTTTTTAACAAATTTTTCTTTAAAAAATCGCATTAAAGTGACTACATCTTTCATTAACGCATATGGAAGTTTCAATACAGACTTCAATTTAAGACTGCAAGATATAATAACTCCCTAATAAAAAGAAAAATATTACAAGATATAATTAATAACTATAGCCAGCCACTTATTATTCGTTTGAACTTCTCTCCCATAAAGGTCTTGATTACATGTTACGGCAGCAAAATAGAAATTTCATCATCCAAGAGACCAGGCAGGAATAACTTGGACAGTTTCATTGAACATTTTATGATATTTGCTTGATTCCGTTTGAATTTCTTATTTCTTCTCGCTTACACCATTATTTGTTTCGCAGTTATATAAAGTCGAGTGATTATGGAGCCCTTAAACTACTAGAGTACAAGTTAAATGAAGAAAAAGTTCAATAACTACTTCTTTAACCGATCATTTTGCAATTGCAATAGAATACGGAAGAAAGAAAATGCATAATATGAAGCAGCCAAAAGTTTGTAAAATGAAAAAATAAATCTGGACGGACAATGAATCAGGATTCAAAAATTAAGCAATGAATCTTCGTTTCCTTTTAAATCTAAATAAAAACAACAAAGCATAGCAGATTAAGAACAAATTTATCCATCAACATCATATTTAATGAACTTTACAAGTCAATGCTTATTAATTGTCATAAATGTTTTTTTATTTAATTATCAAATTCTTTTAATTTACGTCAAACAGTTACAATAACGGTAACTATCGATGAGTAAATATTGAAATAACCATTTAAATCATATATATGTAAATATAATTTGGTTACTGGTAGTTCAGTTTTTTTCTGCTTTTTTTTTTTTGTTTTTTTCTTGCTTTCATATTTTTCCTTTTCTTTTTTTGACCGTGTTGAAATAATTTATCTAAAAAATTTGTCGGTAATTAAAAAAAAAATTTTTTTTTTCTCTCTTACGGCCCTAGTAATTACTACTTTTACAGAGTACCCCTCAAATTATCGTTTATTTCTCAAATATATTCTCGGAATATAATTATCGTAGCTCACCTCACTTGATGAGATGGTCATCACAATCACAGCTAGCTCCCACGCTCCACTGCAGATTCAGTGTCGTAGACGGTAGACCCCTCCAGAAGATCCACCGTCGCAACCCCTGCACTCCCCCACCCCACCCCACCCCACCCCACCCCACCTCCTCTGAAAATCGTTCTCACCTTTTCCCCCTCCCCCAGATGCTCTTAGTTTGTAGATTTATTCCTTTTTTTTCTTTTTCTTTTTCTTTTTCTTTTTTTAGTTTATGAAAGTTTCTTTTTTTTTTTTTTTTTGGTTTAAAAAAAAAAATCTTAGCCCTTCTCCTAGATTTCTATTCTCTCTAAAATTTCTGTTTTTTTTTTTTTTCCTGTAAAGATTTTTTAATTTTTAATATTAAATTTTCTTGGAGATTTTCTTCTTGATTTGGATTGGGGAATATTTGAGTGGCTTAAAGGGAATTTAATCAATATATGCTCAAGAGTTAAGTGGAGAATGGATTGAACTCTTCCAGCATCTTTCCTTTAGTTTTTACTTATGCTGATATATAGTTTGGATTTCATGCTTTTGATATCTCTCTTCTTTCTTAGTGCCTTTGCTAGTTTTTTTCATTTCTCTCTCTGGTGTAATTATATCTTCTTTTTTCATTTCAACGAAAACTTTATTTATTTTTTTTTTTAAATGGTTGTAGCGTGGAGTAAACAACTGAACTTTTTTTTTTCAGTTCACATTAGTTCTCTACCTATATTCTTGGTTGGTTGTCACGTTGTGTTTATGTGTAGGTATTGAAGTTGTTCATTACTTTCACAAAGTTTTGCTCATAAATGAAAAGCCTACGAGCATGTTTTTATTTTTTTTAGTCCAAAAACTATTTTTAAAAGTATTTGAAATACAAATTTCAAAGAAAACAAAAAAACTCTTTTAAATAAACTTTAAAACTTAAATAAAAGTTTAAATTAAACATTATAAACTTCATTTTAACATTTTAATTATTTATGAGAAAATTTTAAATTTATTTTCACTTCAAACACTCCTTTAAAAATATGATTTTGAGACAATTATCAAAAAGTCATATTTTTTAATTTTTTTTTTCCACCGACTAAAAACAAAAGTAAAAATTATAACTTCACGCTGTAAATGCATAGCTTTTTATTTGGTAAAAGACATATCTTTAACAAGGTCTATTAATTTTATTATTTTTTTTTTTGAAAAGGAAATTTAGATTCATATTAAAAAGGGAATCATATACCAATGACAAAGATAAAACAATCATGTGATACAAAGACATAATCCTCAATGAAGACCGATTCGATAAGTAAAATCTGATAAAATGCAGCAAGGAGGACATAAAAGGAGACTCAATGACGGGAAAGTTCCTCAGCACTCCTATAAGCTTAAAACCAAAAAAAGCTAAGACTTGATCAGCACTTAAATGATTTTTATTCTTTTAGGGGGAAAAAAAAGAGCACTTACTGAAATTTATTATGGAAATAAACCATTATATGGTATTCGTGTCAATTGCTATTCATCTAAATAATAATCATATGACATCTAATGACTATATGTGGAAAGAAAACCATATCATATAATTCATGTCATATGTACAATTGGAAATTCTTCTCAATAGTTAATATATAAAGCGTGTATGACATCTCATGATTATATAAATGGAAAGAAAATCATAATCCAACAAAAGCACAATTGACAATTCTTGTCCATCTCTACAACAAACGGCTTTTTCATTAGTTAATCATAACCAAGTTAAATTGTAACTCTCAAGAATTTCTAGTGACTTAGCTAGCAAGTTGTCTACTAAATTTTTAATTTAAACAAATCATCCTTTAAATTATGATATCATTTAAATTATTAAAAGGTAGTAAAATTTGAGAAGAAATATATTCGTGTATGTTATATGATATGCTCATTTTTCCCAAAAAAAAAAAAAAAAAAAAAGGGATACACACTGCAATTTTTATTTTTATCTTTTCTACCTTAGAAACGAACTGCCATGATGTGTATGAAAATATTAATTACTTCTAAATTTAACCAATCATCGTTTATTAATTATGAACAATGTGTTAAAATTTATTAAATTTAGAGAATTATTCGTTAAAACGGAAATCATACTAGATAACATATTTTTTTATACCTATTTTAAATATATAGCATATTTTGTTATTCTTGTTTAATTACAGCATATTCACATATTTTAATATGTTAAATTCCTATTTTACCCCAAATGTTTATTTTCTATATTTTCTTATACCATCTAACACGTTTCTTTCTCTTCTTTCTTTCACTTTCTCTCTCATCTCTCATCTCTTTCCCTTCTCTCCCTTTCCCCTCTCTTTCTCTTGATGTCATCTATCCATCTTCTCTCCTCTGTCTCTTTTTCTCTCCTCATTGATCAGAGAAGACGCGTGAAATCGCTGACAATGTTGCGATCGCTAGAGTTCCCCGAGTGACGAGCAACGGCCTCCCCCTCCCCTGTGTGATCATCAGCCGTGAAATTGCGATGAAAGGAATCGCAAGAATCATCGGGGGGGAAAATTTGTTGGAAAAATCGGATCCGGTATCAGAGTTACGGCGCAGTGGAAGTTTTAAAAATTTTTATGCCGTTTCCGAAAAAGAAGCTCATGATGCATATAACAATAAATTAAATTCATGATCAAGCATACCGGAATTGCTAGAGCGTTTGACCAACGTGTCTTCTCTACTATTCTCGAGTTCCACGTCTCATAGTGTGTGTGGGCACACGTTCTATGAATCCAAACGATCGGTATTTCTTTTCGAAGTCTAGATCCCTCCTTCTCAATTCCGATGATCCTCGTTGAGAATTTGATCCAACTTCTTTCTTCAAAACTACAAAACAAGAACCGGTTAACCTCCTATGAAAAATTATCACTCGGTTTAACCTTCCTCGCAGTTTTGATTCAATGGAATTTTCTTTCTTTTTCTCTCTCACAAGAAAGCCGAATTTTTGATGTGGAAAAAAATTTTTTTTTTATTATTAAAAATTTTTTTCCCCTTTTAAGAAAATCAAAAATTGGTTTTTCAAGAACTCCTACCCTTTATAGTATTCCAATCCTTTTCAAAATTTATCTCCTTCTTGAAAAATAATTAATAATTATTTTTTCAGATAAATCTTGAACCAAAAGATCATACAACTTTAGGGCTAGATTCATTGAACATAAAAATAATTTTCAAGAGGAAATCCCCTTTAAAAATTCGGCCACAAAGTGAGAGAAATCTTGATTGGTGGTTTAAATTTTAAATCAAGAATCTAGATTAGTCAAAAGATCCTAATCTTATCTAGATTCAAACTTCTTTTAAACCTTTTCAAATTTAAATAGGATTCACATATTTGAATAAATATTTTCCATAAACATTATCCATATTAATTAATTTAAATTAATGAAATATTTCAAATTTTCTTTCCTCACAAAAACCATGCACCTCTTTAATTAGGAAAGAAAAATTCATGAAATAATCTCCATTATTTAAACCAATTAATAATTAAATGTTAGGAATATATTTAAATAATTTTGAAACAAAATTTTCTTCCCTCCATACAATTAAAAAACGTGCACCACTTTTAATTAGGAGAGAAAAATTTTGTTTTCCAAAATTCAAACACAATCTTATTTTCAAAATTCAAATTAACCAATCACATGTTGACAAATCATTTGTCTACAAATTTCACATGTCCAATCCTTTCTGGATTGCATGTTAGAGAGTACCATGTCTTAATATACATTACAAAATTCCATTCACAATTTACCGATCTCATTAGGAACAAATCCCGAGACGTTTCGTGGAACTATATGAGCTAATAGAGGGACCCGATGAAAATATGTAAAGAGGCTCCTATAATTGTGAAAAATTAATCCTAGATTAATTATCCATCAATTATCAACTTTAAAACTATTCCACTAAAAGTTTAAAGCTGAACTCCTGTTTACATACCGTATTACGAAAGCTCTCTCACGTAGTGCTTCTTCCATGATTTATTCATCGCTTGCTTAATCCCCATATGTTATCCATGATTGAATTAAGGACTTTTTCCGTTTTACCTTTTCAATCATTTTAACTTAAAGTTCCATTATTCTCCATTGAAAGAACCACCAATTGTAAAACCATACAATTGGTAAACCACCAGAGAACACAAAGTAAACCGATGGTCAATATCTTGTCATACTATCTTTCAATCCCCGAATAATGCCTTTAAGTAGATAACATTTACCATCATTAAGATAGCTATGGATTCCGTATCTATAAATCTTGATTTCTCCACCCATAAGTCATGCACCCAAAACACAAGTATGTTGACCATGAATTAATAGTGTCTCACCTTTAGTACATCAAAGTACATAAGCCATGGATGCGAACTCAAGTAATCATTTCAGGATTAAGATTAATGCAGGATGATAATCAAAGTATCATTGATTCTTATAAACGGAATTATTAAACTGAATCAATTAACACTTTAGGTCCAGTCCAATGTCATACCTCAATACTGGTATACATTAAAGTTTCTACTCGGAACCTATCCGATGGTCAAGACAAACCATTCCTCCAAGAAAGTAGACAACCTTTACAATCTTATCATGAATAAGATCCCCAAATCTTATTCCGTTGATTGCGGACTATTTATTTAGACTGTTATCAAATTACCACGTCTTCTATGCATACCCCGTATACATATGGTAATTCGATATATTACCAACAGCCTAGGAGTATTTTATGTTTGCTCAAAATAATCATACAATCAACAAATGAAAGTAAATAGGACACAACTTATTAAACATGAATAACTTCCTTTTATTAATATTAAAATGTCATATTTACAGAAAATCCCTAATATTGATTTTCTATCCTTAGGGCACCTATAAATCCCAACAAAATTGGCATTCTCTCACTCTATCTCCTTCTCTCTTGCATGCAATTCTTTGGGTTTTGTTGGTTTTTTATTTCGCGGATCTCCATTGTCATGGTTTTTGTTGGGTTTCTTCTTCGATCTCTGGCGGAAAAGGGATTGCGACAGCGTTGGTTTTCTTCTTTGGTCTTTAGTGGAACGGGGTTGCAGCGGCGACCGAGGAGTCGTGATGTTGCCTCTATCGCATGGTTGTCGACGATAGTGAAGAGTATTGCGGTGGGCAGCAAGCAACAATGAGCTAGGGTTAGGGTTAGAGTTGATTTGGGGCTGATTTGGGTTATTTTGTTATGTTAACTAAAAGGTTGTTTGGTGTAGTAGTTTAAGTTGAGATTTTTAAATTTAGATTGAGTTAAGTTAAGTTGAGTTTAAAAGTTGAATGTTTTGTAAAAAATTTGAGTTGAGTATTTGGAAAAATAGTTTGAGTTGAAAAGTTAAAAAAAAGAAAAAGAAAAAGAAAAAAAACAAGAGCCCTGTTTGGATGTTAAAAATCTGAACTGAACAAATTTTTTATTTTATTTAACATTCTATTGTAGTTTTTAACTAAGAAAATTGAAAAATGTTAATACGCTCAATTAATAACACC
The DNA here is from genome assembly GCA_025413485.1 of Ficus microcarpa. Lineage (NCBI taxonomy): Eukaryota > Viridiplantae > Streptophyta > Magnoliopsida > Rosales > Moraceae > Ficus > Ficus microcarpa. The sequence goes on from CM046385.1 coordinate 21,839,723, forward strand.
AATCAACTTGAGGAAAAAAAAAAAAACACTTTTGTAAAATTTCTTACATAACCATAAAATACAACAACATAAAGTACATAGTTGGCCAGTAAAGGTTGATAAAAAAATTTAATAGTTAAATTCATAATCTGGCGTAACTAGATAAAACTGAGCTTGGGATCACGTGGATTTATACCATGGAGATGATTGATATCTTTCCCACATATCATCAACTATCATATCTCTCATCTGATTCATTCTACCCCTACTCGAGTCATGTTGCTGCATTCCTGTACTTGGGCCAGGACCATCGATCCCGTCGTCAAGCACGTAATCCGCGTTAACATCGACATTTTTCCATACAGGCACACAATCTGCCTCATAGTCTTCAAACACTGGATCCCCAACCTGCACCATCCTTATGAAATTATGTACAACCGCACACGCTACGGGGATCATTTTTTGTTTGTTCATTGGATAGCTGTTCATGCTTTTAAGTATTTTAAATCTTACTTTCCAGACACCAAATGTTCGCTCAACACAATTACGCAGCGATGAGTGCGTGTAGTTGAAAACTTCGCTCCTGTTGCCTAGACCGACGTGACGTCTTCAATATTCCGATAAATGATATGTTTCTTGTCGATATGGGCTCAGAAAACAATTCTTATTGGCGTAGCCCGAATCTGCTAAGTAATATTTTCCTACAACATAAACATCATTTTATGAAGCCAATGTCCAATAATTTATAACTAATTATTATATTGATATACTGCTATAATTTGATAATTATGCTTACCTGATGGAGGTATAGGAAAATCATGGAATGTTATTGCCTCTTCCAACATTTTGATATCATGGCAAGATCCCTCATATCCAACCAACATATATGTGAATCTCATGTCAAACGAACAAACCGCTAATACGTTCTGCGAGTGAAACCCTTTGCGATTAATCCAAGCGTAAGCATTTTCACCGGGGGGGACACATGGGACGTATGTGCCATCTATAGCACTAATACAACCCTGCATAAAACATTTGACTATTTAATATAAGAAACATCATTAGCAGTACGAGTTATCTATTAAATGGATTTCGTTCGATAATGTGCTTAGATTACATCGAATACGTACATCAAACCATGGCCTATATTTGCCCGAATGCTCCAGAATCAAATGATGAACCGTTGTGTAGTCGGTTGATCTTATGAATTCGTCCTTTAACGAACAAATAACCTGCAACAATTTAAAGAACCAACGAGAAGTTGTCTTTCTAGAATGCTGGAACAAATAAGAAATGTGTCGATTGGTAGCGCCTTGTGAACATACGGATAAAAAAATGAACAACTGCTCATTCACATTCATGTTACATGTTGGCGTCAATAATTCCCGACTACCTAATAGGTTACTTAATGATCTGAATGTTTCTGTTTTCATACTGATCAATCCTTGAATTATTTCTTCATGTCCATTTAATATCTTTTCCACATGCATGCTGTCAGTAAGTATTGAATTATGCATAGGTTGTAGAGCTCTTCGCCTGTTACGCCTTTTAGCTGTCGCAGCTATCACTGCCTTCACAAGATAATAATCATGATCGCTAGACTTGTTTTCTGAGTAGTCAGTATCTTCTTCCTGGTTAGATTCGGAACTACCGTCGTTCATTTTGCCAATAGTTTGCAATCTTCTCTACACGTTAAGGTTCACCTGAGATGTTTGTAAATGTTAGCCAATTTGGTATTAAATTATTGATATGAAAATCCTTCACACTACGATCGAATATTCTTTTCAATTCTCTACACGTCTAAATATTTCCCTAATTCCGGTATGATAGTGGAAAACGTAAATGATAATTGCATATATGTAAAAACATAAAATACGAATGTCAACAGTCTCGACGTAAACAGAGAGTAATGCATACATGTAGATAAATATGTAAACACAGTCCAGCCTGAATAAAACTACCTATTCTATCCATAAAAATAAAAAATGGAAAAAAAATTTTGGAATTAAAACGAGAAAATCAATCGGCCGGGGGTCGCTGGGACTGAACAACAGATGCAATAATCTCCCGCCTATCGACCTTGGCCAGCCGGTGGAAGGTACGTTGGAGACGTGGATGCGCATCGAAGTAGTGCCACATTATAGTCCGCTGACTGGGTGGAACACCCATCTCTGTCATAATATTCATACAGTCAGCATATGATCTGTGCGGCTTGATTGCTCGTTATTTGTTCCCAATTGCGATCCACCACGGAAATAGGTGACAATTTCCTGCATTGCCAGGAATGTCATCTCATCCATTTCGTCTCGTTACTTCCTCTTTCCAGAACTCCCCCTAGACCGCAATGGACCTGCATCGGCACCCGATCTCATGTTTTTCAAATGGTGCGACCCCGTTGTTGGCGTTACATCCTCTTCTAATACCGGCCGGTACGCTGAGTTATCCAGTGAAGCTTCAAAATCGAAGTATGATGGCCTTTCATCTGGCATCGTTACGGACCTATATCCCGAGGCACCCGCAGCATGATTTTTCTAGAAAACATTTCTCCTTGTTGCGCAGTATCTCATGCCTAAGATGTTTGCACTCCTTATAAACCTGCACATGAAATTTTAGCATCATACAATTAAAAACATCGCGTCAGCAAACATAATTACGTAAGTACATATGTTAGACAACACGATTACTTGAATAAAGCTCTACCACGCATCGTTAGAGCATATGACTCGATCCGTCGACGGATCGTACCCTAGGCCTGTTCGAGATTGCAACACCTTCCAGCCTCTATAAATTTTCTTCATCCACTCCTTCTTTTGAGATAATGTTGTTCCAAAGGCAGGTACGCCTCCAAACTCAGTATTAAACTCTGCGGCCCAAATATCGAGGATTGCTAAGGTGGGTTGTTTACCACCAGTGGTAGCCAGGTATTCATCCAGTTTCTCGAGGAATTTTTTTTCTTTCGCAGAGTCTCAAACGTAGGTTTCCCCCGATGCTTTTCGCGGCAATTCCTTAAGAAAGCAATAACCAAAACATAGAGAAAGACTTAACATACACACAAAATTGCGAAGGCATATAAGTTGGCTCAGTATATATCAGTTGACATATTTGATCTGAGGCATGTCAAGCACCCGATACATGTACAGCTACCATGGCATATAAACCATGGGTTAGGGGCAAAATAGGTTTATGCAAAGCATAACATTCAATTAAACCCTGTTACAACAAACATGTGCTTATGTACCGGTAATTATCATTAAATATCGGGTAACTAACTCACCAGTCAGAACAAATTACAAGATATGTAATTTTGCTATATACATCATCGTCAATTTGGGATGAAAGTGGAACATTAACTGAGTTATCTACTAGTAAAAACACACCAGAATCTAAAATAAGTCTCCTAAAGTATGAATTCCCAATATATTGAACACGTTGAAAATTAAATAAACAAAATTTGGTAAGGCGAAACAAGTAACAAAATGGGAAGCTAGGAACACTACACAAAGTTTCAGCCGAACCCAATACAGGGCCCAGCAAGAAAATTGACCAGTTTCACACCGTAATCACCATATAGGAATGTCAAACAATCACAAATACAACCCATAGCAATTTCAATGCATCAAATTACATCAATCATGTCCATATAAAAAACAGGTCTATTTGTTTAGAAAGCATGCTCCAAAAACCCCTAGTGCCAGTGATAAACACCATATAGGAATGTCAAACAATCACAAATGCATTCCAAAACATTTTCAAATCTGGAAATTAGATCGTTGGGGTTGAAATGGGACTTAGGGACACCAAACAGGTGGGGGTGTTAAGCTTAGTCCACACAAAAGATTTTGCCCTCAAATATTAGTCCACACAATGTTGTTGAGCTTGGTATGCCCTCTCACAAGCTTAACCAATTTTGGAATAAGGCTCAGGGGTGCAATTTCAATTTGTTGTCTAGAATGATTTAAGTTTATGCTTGTTTAAATACTTTATTTTATTTTATGGGATTGTTTTAGATAACTCACCTATCAGGTGGGGGGAAAAAAGTTACTCAATTGAACACACAAGGGAATTAATTCTAAGGTCCGGAATATGTTTTGCTATTAGATGAATATTAAGTGTTAATGATGTTATTACTTTATAATAGTTGGAATTATTGCTGAAAACAAGCAAAACATGCAACCCCTAGAGTTGTAGTTGTCATCAATGAATAGGTCTGACCCACCTTCTAGTGGAAAAAATTTTAACTACTTGTCAATTTCAACCCATTCACAATGTCATTAAACCAAAGGTTTAACTCCTCAAGAACCTTAGTATGCTCATATATATAAATTTATTTATTTATCAACACATTAACTTGGGAAGGTGATAAAAGTTTACAAAATAATATGTGAAAGCCATCATAAGATTTATCTGCAATCAAACTGACTCTATTGATATTGAAACTATGCATAATAACTTAACCGATATTATTTCCCTAGTACAAGAACACATCAATAGTGATAGATGGTTTATACTTGGAAAATCTTGACTGGTGGAGTTAAATTTGTTTTTATCTAAGTATGACTTTAATTTTATCAAGGTTGTAAGGACTACCCCCAAAAGTTTTTGCCCTCAAAGATTAGTCCACACAATGTTGATGAGCTTGATATGCCATCTAACAAGCTTAAACAATTTTGGAATAAGGCTCGGGTATGTTAAATTTCAACTTGTTGTCTACAATGACTTAGGAACACCAAACCATGGGTTCGGCCGAACCCAAATCAGGCCAATCAAGAAAGCCAACACCATTTTGTCACCCTAAAAACCATCATCTCTGTCAAACAATCACAAATGCAATCTAAAACAGTTTCAAATCTGGAAATTAGATCATTGGGGCCGAAATGGGACTTAGGAACACCAAACGTGGTTCACCCGAACCCAAACAAGGCCAATCAACAAAGCTCACACCATTTTCTCACCCTAAAAACCACATCTCTGTCAAACAATCACAAATGCAACACAAACAAAGTTTCAAATCTGGAAAATACATCATTGGGGTCGAAATGGGACTTAGGAACACCAAACGTGGTTCGCCCGAACCCAAAACAGGGCCAATCAACAAAGCTCACACCATTTTCTCACCCTAAAAACCATATCTCTGTCAAACAATCACAAATGCAACACAAACAAAGTTTCAAATCTGGAAAATACATCATTGGGGCCGAAATGGGACTTAGGAACACCAAATGGTTCGCCCGAACCCAAAACAGGGTCAATCAACAAAGCTCACACCATTTTCTCACCCTAAAAACCATCATCTCTGTCAAACAATCACAAATGCAACACAAACAAAGTTTCAAATCTGGAAAATACATCATTGGGGCCGAAATGGGACTTAGAAACACCAAACGTGGTTCGGTCGAACCTAAAATAGGGCCAATCAAGAAAGCTCATTGCCAATTTTGTCACCCTAAAAACCATCATCTCTGTCAAACAATCACAAATGCAACACAAAAAAAAAAAAAAAAAAAAATTTCGAAACCTGCAACTGACATCAATGGTGAGACAATGTGGTGTACAAACACAGTGAACATGCTTCAGCCGAACCCATATGAGATTTAATACAAAAAAAAAAAAAACAGATCAAGATATGAGAATGAATAGGATTATCCGTGAGAAATTGGGGATGAAATACATACTGGGCTTATGGAATTCAAACCGAACGATGAGTATACAGGGAAAGACGTCGGATTAGGGCAGGATTTAACGCCTCGCCGACAAGATCTCCGAACTCAGAAATAGTGGGTAATCAGCCCAAGGGTTCGTGTTCGGTTCGAGACCCCCAACCGGCGCCACATCTACTTCAGTGGGGGTGGGCGAAGCCAAAAGGAAAAGGATATAAGCTTACCTCAGAGAGGGGAAAGACGAGCAGTCAACGGACCCCCTGCTAAGCAGCAGATGGTCGCAGGATGGGGGTCAGAGGCTACAGGGAAGCTGACAGGAGCACATGGGAGCCAGTGGGGAGGAACAGGAGACTGGGCACGCGTGAACATCAGAGTTACAGGAATCACTGGTTGCACAGTGAACCCAGTTGGGTTACTGTGCAATGGTTCAAAGGTTAATTCAAGATGGACTGATATACCAAACGACATGAGTTGGGTTGAACTAAAAAAACCCATCTTAAACTGGTCTGCCAAACAACTGCTAATTTCATGAAGATTTTGTAAATGTTAGTTGTCAAAAAAGTATTAAATGTACCAATAGAAATTGAAATACATTAAAAAAAAAACAAATAAAACCAAAAAAAAAAAAAAGCTAAAAACAAAGTAAATTTACTAGTAAATATCAATATTTACTAATAAATACTAAATTCATTAAAATAAATATCATACATGTATTGGATTTACATGATAAAATTTAAATTTATCATAAAAAAAAAAAAAAATACCAACAAAATAATTATCGAATTTATTAGTAAATACTAATATTTACTAGTAAATACTAGTACATATTAACTACATTAAATTTAGTAAATATTGTGTTAATACAGTAAATCCATGTATTTACTAGTGAATTTGGATACTTAGTAATAAAGCTATTACACATTAACTGCTTGAATCCAAGTAAATAATGGATTTATCTTGCTTAATTTTGCTTTTTAATCTTTATAAATACAGAATTTATCAAAGATACTAAAAAAAGTCACGATGCATATAAGATTTACAAGTAAATAAATGGATTTATCGATTCATTTCTATAAATTCATTTTACTTTTTAGTAAATTTTATTATTTACTGATAATATTATTGTTTACTACGAATACTAAATATGTAAATATATTATTTTCTGACAAATACTATATTTATGAGCAAATTTATTAACAAATATAGGATTTATTAGTCAATACACGTACTTACTAATAAAAATTTGATTTCCTAGTAAATAAATCTAATAAATATCATTATTTACACATAAATAACATTGTTTAATGTTTTTTATTTAACGTGTAAATATTAGATTTATCAAATTTATTAGATTAATGCTAGATTTACTAATAAAATAAATAAGATAAATACCATTATTTACATGTAAATATTATTATTTACTGTTTTCTATCCAACAAGTAAATGTCCAATTTATCAAGCTAATTTCAGATTTACTGATAAATAAATCATGTAAATACCATTATTTATTGTTTTTATCCAACGAGTAAATATCACATTTATCAAGTAAATATGAGATTAACTGATACATAAATAAGGCAAATACAATTATTTACAAGTAAATAGCATTATTTTATTTTATTTTTATTCACAAGCTAATAGGTTATATCTACTAATTAATGTAAATAATTATAGATTTTTTTTACTATTTAAATTTTTCTTCAAAATTTTGAATATTAAGAAAAAGTCCCATCTATCCCCAAATCTAACCCTAAGCCTAGACACACACCCCCCATCCCCCCCCCCCCCCCCAAAAAAAAAAAAAAACCATGGCAGCCACCCTAATTCCAGCCACCAGTGTCGGCCATGGAGCCACCAAAGGATTTGACCATGGAGATGGAAAAGATGGAACCACGAGATCGTTGGAGATTTCAAGCTAACGACAACGAGATCTCATCAGATTTCATCGCGATTCCTTTGGTCGCAAGGATCTTTCTTTCACGACCAGCCATTCGACCTACTTCAGATTGCGAGCTTCCACTGTGACCTCCTCCGAATCGCGATCTCGACGGCAAGATCCATTGTGACCTCCAGAATTGTGATCTCCTTGGCGAGATCCGTCATGACCTTGAGGCTGAAGATCACAACGCCGGCGAGATCCCGATTCATGTCGCCATCCTGATGCGGCGTCTACAACGTCCCTATTTCTACTTTGATTTTCGGCTAGCAGGGAGAAAGACAAAGGAGAGAGGGGGAGAAGAGACCCAAGGGTATTTTTGGACTTTTATGGTCCGTTTGGTAAAACGGTTTGAGTTGAAATTTTTAATTTGATTTGTAGACTTTTTAAAAACTAGTTATAATTTTTGTAAACTTTTTAGAAAAAGATTTTAAAAAAACTACAGTTTAGTTTGAGTTGAACTGTTTTACTAGACAAACACTTAATGTTGTCATTTGTCTTAATATGCCAATTAGTAACAATATTTCAAATCCTGCTATAATTTTAAAATTATGTATTGTATTATGCTATTATACTTATTCTCCCTTGTTAAAATTTGGCGGGCAACCTTTGGTTAATGTGGCCAGAGTGATCTCACTTGTAGTCGATGATGACAAATAACTCATAATGACAAATAAAACTAATTTGCAAATTTAAGTCATCATCTTAATTAATGACTTGAATTCCAAATTCGTAACAAAGTTTAAACTTCACACCAAAGGAAACGAAAGTAAATGGATACTGCTCTTCGTATAAAATCAAACTACATTCCTAATCTGTTTAATTTATGCGAATGATTTAATCTGAATATTTCATATTCCGAACCCACAAAAGATAAAAAACAAAAGGGTATAATAAAGTCTATAATTAAATGAGCAGTGCTAAAAATACTAACTCGAATTCTAACTTTTGAATAATAATTACTTTTGTGATGTTAAGCCATCATCTTTTAATTAATAGATGTAACATTTTTTTAGTTTTTATGATTATTTTTAAAGATTTACCATAAAAAGAATGCAGCTCATGTTGCGTAGATTAGCACTTTAAAACTAGGTATATATTGAGTTGGTGCACCTAAAATTATTATGATTAAACTAGTTTCTTCCTGGTAAACTTAAAGTTAATTAAGTATCTACTTTCTGGGACGAGTGTCTAGGAGGATGTTAATCTAATTAGAGTGTTTTTAACCATTGTAATGTAAGACACTACTTCTCACCTTTTATTAATACAAAAAATATGTAGTATATAATAATAATTTTAAAAATAATGGTGGAAGCGTACAATATTAAGGAAGCTGTGTAGAAGATCTCGCATGATATATAATCTAGTATATATATATACATGCATTGAGTTATCAGACCCTTCACTAAACTAGCTTGAAGTACGTCGCTAGCCAGACCCCATAGTTCATCAAATTCAGTTCAGGAGCTCTTTACAAACGGTTCGCTGCAACGCTTTCAGTATATATATATATACATATATATATATGTGTGTGTGTGTGTGTGTGTATAAACGTACATATATTATTTCGTTTTTGTATTTGGTAACCGATTCAACCCTTGTTTTAGTCTGTCATAAAATATAGCACATCCTAGTACTAATTGATTATCTCTAACCATCTTAAACTGGTTCATTTCATTTTATTATTATAATTAACACATCATTACTCATAACCATGTGCATGTGTGTATTTATATAATATACATATGTATATATATGGGTTATATTTGCAGATCAGATCATCTCAAAGATCAGTACAAACACGATTTCTTTTCTTTTTTTTTTTTTTTAAATAATTTCAGGTAATTACAAAGATGAGTTGGGATTGGGACAAGTATTTTATACTATTACTTGCAATATCCATAAGACTCTGGTCATTAGAATCATCAGAGGCAGAAGTTGTGAGTGGAACAAAGTGGGCAGTTCTGATTGCTGGGTCCAACGGTTATTTCAACTCTAGGCATCAGGTATATATAATTTTAATATTTTTAAAACTTTTAATAAATAAAATTAATCACACTTTATTTGAATCAAATACTTTGATAAGTCATAAATGATTTCGCAATTAGCAAATCATGAACCCTAAAAAAATTAATAAATAACACAAATAATTAATATTAAATTTGATTTTACAGGCTGATGTATGCCATGCATACCAAATACTGAAGAAAGGTGGATTGAAAGATGAAAACATAATAGTATTCATGTACGATGACATTGCGTTCGAGATCGAAAACCCTAGGCCTGGTGTCATCATCAACAAGCCTGATGGCCCTGATGTTTATCAAGGAGTTCCCAAGGTTTTCCTTTTTTATATTAGTGATTAATCAAATATATATATATATATATATATTCACTAATGATGATCCAGCGTGAGTAATTAGTTGTATGTGTATATATACATACATATACATATATTTATATATATATAATGCAGGATTATACAGGAGATAATGTTACTTCTGGGAATTTTTATGCTGCTATTCTTGGGAATAGAAGTGCTCTCACCGGAGGTAGCGGCAAGGTTCTTGATAGTGGTCCCGACGACCACGTTTTCATCTACTATGCCGATCATGGTTCTCCAGGGATTCTCGGTTAGTCAATTTACTTGATTGAAATTAAATATAAATATATATGTTCTGAAACAAGTTCTCTAGACTAATTAGTTATATATAGAGAGCTAATAACATGTATTTTTAAGTGTAAATATCCTTTAATTGCAGTCTCTCTATATATTCAGGAATGCCAGCGGATGATGATTGTGTCTATGCAAAAGATCTCGTAGATGTATTGAAGAAAAAACATGAGGCTAAAAGTTACAAAAGCATGGTAAAAATATTTACTTATTTTTTTTTTTCACCTTTTTTAGTATCATTAATTTCGAAAGGCTAATTCATAAATATTTTTGTACATTGGTAAATGATGCATATATTAAAATAAAAATGAAAAATGAAAATAATGAAGGTGATATACATAGAGGCGTGTGAATCAGGAAGTATGTTTGAGGGGATAGAGCCAGGAATAAAAGTATATATGCAACAACAGCAGCAAATGGAAATGTGAGAGTAGTTTTGGTACCTACTGCCCCGGTGATATCTCTTTTTCTGAGTTTGATGTTTGTTTGGGAGACACTTACAGTATTTCTTGGATGGAAGACTGGTATGTTTAACTTACTAATCATACACTTATACATATATATAGTTATATTAATATAATCTCATATCAGATACCTTTATAAGACGATATTTAAAACTTTTTTGAACATTATTGTAAACAACCGGTTGGTTCTACATAACAATTTTTAAATGATACTTATCATTTGTACTAATAATTCTACATAATATCATGATACAAAAGTTTAATTAGAAAATTATTTTTAAATTAACTAATATCCTATACACATATTCTTTTTTGCAAGGATATATATTTATCTTTTATGATGTACTTTTTTTTCTTGTTTTCTTCATGGCATGTGATCAAAAGCGACAAAATTGACTGGAGCAAAGAAACATTGGGACGTCAATATGAAGTGGTAAAATCAAAACTTATACATTTAGAAATTTTAGTTAATTAATTTTTTTTACGGATACATAAATATGTGTGTGTGTGTGTGTGGGTAAATGTGACATAGGTGAGAAGGAGAACAGCATATAGTGTAGAGGCGGATGGTAGGTCTCATGTGATGCAAAATGGGAATATGGAACAAAAAGAGGATAGCCTCTCCTCTTACTTGGGCTCTAATCCTGATAATGACAACTACACTTCCATTGTTAATCATGATTATCATCATGATGATCAGAGTCATTTCTCTCATCAGCACTGCAAATGCATTCAACGGTTGTCAGCCAACGTGATGCTCATCTTCTCTACTTTTGGCGCAAGGTTTCTTCTACTACTATTACCATATATATAGAAAACGACATTGACTTACCAACAAAAACTAAAAACCAAAAAAATAAATAAACATAAAAACATAAAAACAACAAAAAAAAAAAAAAAACAAAAAAAAAACAAAAAAAAACAAAACAAAACAAAAAAGCAGAACATTGAATGGGACTTGAGGCAGGATGACCAATTTAATAGATATCAATCTAATTACAATGCACCAGATGATTTTAATACCAGTTGTCCCCTATCGTTTCTTATTTATTTACTTATTTATTTTTAAAAAGCCATAAAATAGAACTAAAGAGCTCAAAATTTGCATCTATTTGAATATTAAAAATGTGACTAAATTTGCAGTTCCACAAGGCTCTGACGGGCTCTCGGGAGAAGCTAGAAGCTCAAAGGCAGCTCAATGACGAAATTTCTCTAAGGAAACGAATTGACTATAGCATGCAACAGATTGCAAAGTTCTTTTTTTGAACCTTTGAGGAAAGCTCTGATGTCCTTAACAATGTTCGTCCACCGGGCCAACCACTTGTGGATGATTGGGACTGCTTTAAGATGCATGTAAGAATCACATACACATAACATATATATATATATGTATATAATTTCTATTTATACACACACATTTAAACCTCATCTGTATTTTATCTAACATGTCACATTTTATCTTGTGTTTTTAAAATACCTCGATCTTTCCTCTGTTTTTAATTTTTATGTGTGAAAATACCACTTAAATCACAAAGTTGATCAGATTGGTCAAATCTTGGTGTTCTGAGATTTGTTAAAATGGTTTTTTCACATTTTTAAGTTTGACTAAATTTTTATTAAAATGGGTATGAAATGAAAAACCATATGGTGAAACGTCACATTTTTTTTTTTGATGAAATTTAGGTAATTTGACAACTATTTGACGTAATAATAAACATATTTAATTGCAGTTGAAGACTTATGAGAAATACTGTGGAAGATTGTCAAGTTAAGGGATGAAGCACACAAAGCCATTGCCACATGTGCAACGCTGGGATCACTACGGACCAATTGGTTGCTTCCTTAATCCCAACTTGTCCCAATTAAAGTTTAACAAGCCTCCCCTTTTTCCATTTTTATTACTAATTATATCCTTAGACATGTAATGATCAAGTTCTACATAAATATAAAATGGAAATGTCCTAAACTATTAGCAATAAAATATATGGATACTATTCAGGCAGAGTGAGGCCAAAAAACTCTCTTTTGTTGCAGTATTAAAGTTCCCGTTAAGAGGAAGCCTAAGCAAAGCAACAAGTAGCAGGCGGGGTTGATCAATGAAACAATCCAGTAAATCCAATTAGACCTAGTTCTAACGATTATACTAGAAGATTTCTAGTACAAACCGAAAACATGAAGTACATCTTTTGGTCTCTATAAATAGCCATTGAGTGTGGATCTGACCATCTGACATCTCTTCGCTTCTTAATAGCAAGTCTAACCCCCTCATGTGGCCTTAGATGGGTCCCTCTGTCTTTGTACTTTCATCTTATGCAATGAGGTTTCTCTGAGCTTGTTGAGAAACCTTCTAGACAAGGGTGCTAACAAATTTACAAAGGTGTACCTGAACTTACTCACGAAATGTTTGTTGATGACTTTCTGTTTCGGCACACTAAAAGGAAACTGATCAGAGAGTTTGTTAGGTGTTGTGTTTAAATATATACTGTTAATTGTCCAGTCAAAAGATTGGAACTAAGAAGTCATCCATCTTCTTTAGTAGAATCACCCTAAGTTTTAAATCCATTCCATTGTGTGTTGTTTTTCGGAAGGATCAAGGATGAGCTGCCCTCTTTTCCTTCTTTTTTTCAGCCAGGAATGACTGGAAGTTTTCGATGGATCGAGTAAAATCTTAAGATTGCTAGTTGGAAGTTGAGTTAGCTTTTTGAAAATTGGTCATTTAAATTTAAATTAATCCTCTCCTGGTTCCATTTGAGAAAGCTTTGGTGGGGTTCTGACGGTGGTGGGAGCTTTGATTTCACTTTGAGAAATATATTTTGAGAGTTTTGATGCTATAATTGATTATTATATGCTCACAATGACCATCTAATTTTTTTTTTTTAAATTTCGCTATAAATATATATATATATATATATATATTCCAAAGCACAAATTTAACCTAAAAGGTAACCCACCTCCAAACCACCTATAATATTGATGGGTGGTTTTGCGTTTGGATTTAGAAATTTCCTTGTCTCCAAAGGAAATACCTACTTATACTTGGTCTATCAGTTCAAAGGGAACGAGACAAATGAATTCATCAAAACAAAAACCAAATTAGGTTCTAATTCTGCAATTCTTATTCTCGAATCACCCATTTTTCTTGTGAAAGCATATTGGAATAGTCAACATACAAAAAGGAAACCCGTTGCTATTACTCTATCAGCCAAGGTCGAGAGGACTTGAAGAGACTTTATTAGTGAAAGTAGCCAAGAACCTGACCTCCTACTTTCCGTCGAAGAGCCTCTTCATGATCCAAAACACCATCTGGAGTTGTAATCACAATATAACCCCACTGCACAAAGGGAGAATTTCAGGAAATTAAATAATTATCCAACTATGAGCTTGTAAGGCCTAACTGTTAAAATCCTTTTGACAAGAAGAAAGACGGATAAGAAGAGAAAAAATATATATAATGGGTTTCATAATTAACAAGTAAACAAACCTGACGCGTTGGAAGCGTATGTGTTTTGTACTTTTCGATCTCTCTTGCCTTGATGTCTTGCCTGTAAGTAAGAGCTCGACAATCGTTGATCCTACCTTGTAGCTGAACTGTTATCCTCCCCACTCTATGGGGATCATACACTTGAAAATCCTTGATATAACCTAAATGGATATGTATGAGTCAGGAACAAGAAAGCACAATTGTCAACATAAGGCCTCATTAATCATATCCATATCGGGGAAAAAAGAAGCACGGCTGCACAATGGGTTCATCCATGGACAAGCAAGAGCATTATAGACAAGCATAATTTATCCAAAAAAGATTGAAAGCAACACAATAAACCACCAATTTGCTATGCATCTGAAAGAAAAAAAGAAGAAAAGTCGAGTAGAGAATATCACCATGTGAACATGTATTATGTCATAGATGTGAGAGTTGTTAGCATTAGTTTGTTAGCTCTTGTATTATGAGAATTAAGACGGGAAGTTAGAAAGTTTGTTAGGCCTTGTTTGAGTGCGTTGACAGGCATTCGTTCTGTTAAAGGTTGTTAGTCTAGTGGGTAGAGCTGGAGAGGATATAAAGTGTAAAGATAGAGAATAAGGGGATTTGGTCTGATTTGCAGGAATTGGCTGGGTGAGTGCAGGCTCTCGAGTTCTGCAAGTTTATTGTTCTCGTAAATCTCGGATCTTCAATTCATCATTTGCAATCAACAAAGATCTTCACTTGTTTCCTAAGATTTTTCTGTTAGAAATTAGGCTCCAATCATAAGGCTGCTAATGACCTTTAAAGCATAGCATATAAAGTAATATAGAATGAAGTGTACGAGGGTTATAGGTTTCAAACAAGCAACACAAGTACTTTCGTTGTTCTTGCAGCACGATTAGTTGCACCTCACCAGAAACAACTAAGGTATGAAAATGCAAACTAGCAAGATAAGCGAAACTTGGTTCATTTGTACAGCTGCAACTGAACTTTAGATAGCAAGAATTTTCTAATCGATGAAATTCATTCCGTTCCACATCTGCAACCCCTCTCGACCTCTACCTTGGCATCACTGTAGTATTTCATGCCACATTTCTTCGCAATCCCCCCTTCGTCCTCTTATGTGCCCCAACCTTAAATGGAGCTTTATTTCAGAAAGTCCTTGTGCTTTTCTAGAATGGTGGGTGGGCTTACGGTGCATATTAAAACACTCATCTACAGGAGTTCGCAACTCGGCTACTTACTTTTCTTCAGCCGCAAATAAAAGAGAATGAATGAATGAATGAAGGAAGAAGGCATAAGCATTAAAAGACTACAAATGCATTCCGTGCTGACTACTAGATTACGACGACAATCAAGTCATGAGCGATAGCGAATGCCAAGCGGAAGGCCGACCACTACATAAGCTAAAAGACTACGACTACAAGCCAAGCCGGAAGCGACTCGTTAAATCTCTGACAAACTCACAAGAGTGACCTTATCATCCACAACATAGCCATACAAATTCTTGAAAAAAGTAGACAAAGACGGATAAAAACTAGCGGTGAAGGTGATAGATATGTGCGAAACACTTTGCAATTATGTTCGCAATCTTCATAACGCAGCAAAGACAAATGATATAACAAAACGTAAAACAAAAGCAAGAAGAAAAATTGGGGGAAATACCTCGATCCTTCATGATGTTGAGGAAAGAAGAAATGACAGTGGAGATGGGTTTCAACTCGACGACAGACTTCCCTCTTTTCTCAGCATTCACCATTGCTCTCAATGCATCATTCAATATCCTCCTACCCATCTCTCTCTCTCTCTGTGTAACCAAAAATAATGAATCCAAACTCAGACTTGTTACAAACTTCTCTATACCTCAGAAGACAACCAAAACAGAAAAACAAAACCCCACCTAAGCTTCAGTCTTCTGTTTAGACCAGACCAGAACAGAGTATTTCACGGCTTCACCAATTTCAGGACAGCAACCGGCGTCCGGCTCGGAGGCGGAGTAACGGGCGGTGCTGGGCGGCGCAGCCTCGCCTTCGGCAAGAGACAGAGTTAAATCCAAAATGGGAATTGGAGAAAAGGGGCTTTCTAGTTTCTCCTCCGTAGGGTTTTTTTTATTATTATTTTTTATTCATATTTTTATTTCAGTTCTGAATTTTAATTTTTTTTTACATATTTTTCTTTATTAAAGTTAACTGTAAAATTATTGTTAAATTATATCTTAAATATAATATAGATATTTATTTGAGTGATTACATACTCCATAAAAAGTTTATCACGATTTACTAAAATTACAAAAAAGCCCATCTTTGATTATATAAATATTCCAAGAGGATCGAGATACATTATAATTTAAGCCCATTTGAGGGCACTTTTTCAAAGGTAGAACGTCGTCTGAATTACAAATGCATGTTTATAGGAGCATTACGCATTAACAAAATATAACGGTTTAATTACAAGGGTTTCCCTTTTTCTCTTTCCCTCTTATTCATATTTCTAATACACTAGAGTTTCCTTTTGAGTGGGACTTCTGTGGCCGCGCCACTGTGGCTGGTGAGGGTGACCGGCAGTTTGATGGTATCGACAAGGATGGAGTCTGATGGTTTAGTTGGGGGTTTATCGACCAGATCTAACCTGATGAGTTTCCGATAATTTGGGATCCAGCAAGATTTTGGTGATTGATGATTGGTACACGATTGCTCACCTTTAATCGAGCTAATCGATTTCTTTGAGTTGTGACATGCGGCGGAGTAGTTGTTCTATATGGGGCAAGAATTTTGTGATTGATATTATTTTATATTCATGCTTTGATTTTTAGTTTTAATTTTAATTTTTTTAATAAATGAGTAATTACCCCACTTCTAGTTTGTTTTTATGTGTGTGTTCTGCTAGAGTTATTTTATAACAAATAGTTCCATTAGTACTATAACTAGGTGGAGTTTGTCGCAATCTCTGTGTTGCAAGTGACTATCTATCGATTGATTGGAGTATTCCATCGATTGTAGATGTTTTTTTTTTTCAAAAAGAGCTTTGTACATTACTCAATTATAGGATTACCAAGGAATTTAAGGAATTTTCTCACCATCAAGTCTCAGCTTATGTCCTCTTCATTGAGTTTCATCAGATTTTACTGATGGAATTGGTCTTAGTAGAGAATTATTTCTCTCGTACAACAGAATCGTTTTATCTTTGGTATTTATGTTTGTATCCAGTTTTAATTTGAATGATAATTTTTGTTTAAAAAAAAAAAAACTTCTCTTTTTCTCATTATTCTTCCACTAAATACAAAATTCCAAAATAACTTTTTTTCTCAAAGATTTTATTATAAACCCACATTTTCAAAACTCAACTACAAAAGTCCCAACTACAGATTCTGCTCCAAAAGTTTCCCAAACAGGCACTTGGTCACTATCATAATTATTACAAATAATCATCATAAGTACAATATGAATCATAACATTAGTTATTACTAATAATTATTATCATTAGGTTTTGAGCTAAAAATTGTGGGGCATTTTCAATTCATAATTTAGCCACTATCATAATTATTACGAAAAATTATCATAATTAGGAATTTTTAATTATTTAGCACACAAAATATGATGTTATGGTTCTAAAAAATTATCGAACAGTAGTGTTAGATTTGAAATAAAACTTCCAAAGTGTGTTGAAATTGGAAAGAAGAGAAATTGATGTATGGATTCTACTGATGGTGTTTTCGATAACATGTAACAATATTATAAAAATAAAAATAAAAGGTTATTATTTTGATTTGAAACAAAAATTTTCAGAAGTAACACTATTGATATTAACTACAAAAATTTCCTTGGCTTTCCGTTCGAGAAAAAGAGAAGGAAAAAAAAAAAAAATGGTTTCCTTGCATTAAAGGAAAGCTTTCCATGAAAAATTTTAGTCCAACAGGATAATTTCGTTATATGCTCCAACACCATGGCCCTTTAGAAGAAAAGGGAAACATAATTTCTTTGACCTAATTAAAACAAAAAACTTACGATAGTCTTGGCCGGTTGTTCGAAGAAGCTCCGTGGGTGTTGCCGTAGTGATTAGAGACGCTTTGGGTATTGTCTTGGCCGGTTGTTCAAAAAAGCTTCGTGGCTCTCACTCTCCTCACATGGCCGAGTGTTTAGCAGCCCGTGAAGGAGTTTGGCTTGCTCAGAGATGTGGCTTTAGCATGTGGATTCTTGAACTAGATGCTTCCAATGTGGTTAGAGCTATTTCAAGTCCTCTTACTAGAGCTCAGGAATCGAATGTCATTGGAGGTATCCAAGACCTTATGTCTTAAGCTGCAAGTGGCACTAGAAGCTAGGGGTGGCAATTCTTGTCATGTATTGGGTCCATGTCGTGTTAGAGCTGTGTCAAAATTTTTTTTCCCCAACCCGAACACGACCCGTAACACAAAAATTGACACAATCCGCAATAGGAACACGACACGGACCCGTAATGAGTTGACACGATACGAAATGAACTTGACACTCGACACGAAATTGACACGAAATTTCGGGTTATGTTTGGGTCGGACCCGAAATTGACATGAAATTGACTCGCATAAAAAATACGGGTCGTGTTCGGATTTGACGGGTTCAATCCGAACATGACTCGTTTTTTCTCGTGTCCAATTCAGGTGACCCGAATTTAACCCAATCCCTATTTTTCCCAACCTGAACCCGCAAAATTCGTGTCGTTTTTAAATTATGTCGCCGTGTCGCGACCCATATTATCAACCCTTTGGCTATGTATCCCATCAACAGAATGATGTAGCCCACTACTTGGTTGGTCTTGCTTTAACTATTTCTTACGATTTAGTTTTTCAAGATTTTGTTCCTTTTGTGCTGGGATCTTTTGTACCACTGATTTTCCAAGTTTGCTTTGAATGAAAGTGCTTTAAAAAAAAAAAAAAAAAAAAAAAAAAAAAAAAAAAAAAAAAAACTTACTATAGTCCAAACTCATATTCAAAGTAGATAAAAACAAAACTCTGGGAGTTTTTATTTTGTTTTTGTCTACTTTACCTTTATGCCTTTTAGTAATTCATTTATTTTAAACTTTTTTTTTTTTTTTTTGCAGTAAAAGACTATTTAATACAAGAAACAACATTACATACAAAACAAAAGACATCAATCTACCAGACACGAGACGTTACTAGCTACTGTTGACAAAGTCCAGAGCTCACCAAAATCAAAATCTACACAAATGATGAGCAACCTCATTAAAGACTCTAGAAACCTAATTGTTGGGATCTATAGGTGCCCTAAGGATAGAAAATCTTAGGGATTTTCTGTAAATATGACATTTTGATATTAATAAGAGGAAATTATTCATGTTTAATAAGTTGTGTCCTATTTACTTTCATTTGTTGATTGTATAATTATTTTGAGCAAACATAAAATACTCCTAGGCTGTTGGTAATATATCGAATTACCATATGTATACGGGGTATGCATAGAAGACGTGGTAATTTGATAACAGTCTAAATAAATAGTCCGCAATCAACGGAATAAGATTTGGGGATCTTATTCATGATAAGATTGTAAAGGTTGTCTACTTCCTTGGAGGGATGGTTTGTCTTGACCATCGGATAGGTTCCGAGTAGAAACTTTAATGTATACCAGTATTGAGGTATGACATTGGACTGGACCTAAAGTGTTGATTGATTCGGTTTAATAATTCCGTTTATAAGAATCAATGATACTTTGATTATCATCCTGCATTAATCTTAATCCTGAAATGATTACTTGAGTTCGCATCCATGACTTATGTACTTTGATGCACTAAAGGTGAGACACTGTTAATTCATGGTCAACATACTTGTGTTTTGGGTGCATGACTTATGGATGGAGAAATCAAGATTCATAGATACGGAATCCATAGCTATCTTAATGATAGTAAATGTTATCTACTTAAAGGTATTATTCGGGGATTGAAAGATAGTATAACAAGATCTTGGCCATCGGTTTACTTTGTGTTCTCTGGTGGTTTTCCAATTGTATGGTTTTACAATTGGTGGTTCTTTCAATGGAGAATAATTGAACTTTAAGTTAAAATGATTGAAAAGGTAAAACGGAAAAAGTCCTTAATTCAATCATGGATAACATATGGGGATTAAGCAAGCGATGAATAAATCATGGAAGAAACACTACGTGAGAGAGCTTTCGTAATACGGTATGTAAACAGGAGTTCAGCTTCAAACTTTTAGTGGAATAGTTTTGAAGTTGATAATTGATGGATAATTAATCTGGGATTAATTTTTCACAATTATAGGAGCCTCTTTACATATTTCCATCGGGTCCCTCTATTAGCTCATATAGTTCCACGAAGCGTCTCGGGATTTGTTCCTAATGAGATCGGTAAATTGTAAATGGAATTTTGTAATGTCTATTAAGACATGGTACTCTTTAACATGTAATCCAGAAAGGATTGGACATGTGAAATTTGTAGACAAATGATTTGTCAACATGTGATTGGTTAATTTGAATTTTGAAAATAAGATTGTATTTGAATTTTGGAAAACAAAATTTTTCTCTCCTAATTAAAAGTGGTGCACGTTTTTTAATTGTATGGAGGGAAGAAAATTTTGTTTCAAAATTATTTAAATATATTCCTAACATTTAATTATTAATTGGTTTAAATAATGGAGATTATTTCATGAATTTTTCTTTCCTAATTAAAGAGGTGCATGGTTTTTGTGAGGAAAGAAAATTTGAAATATTTCATTAATTTAAATTAATTAATATGGATAATGTTTATGGAAAATATTTATTCAAATATGTGAATCCTATTTAAATTCGAAAAGGTTTAAAAGAAGTTTGAATCTAGATAGGACTAGGATCTTTTGACTAGTCTAGATTCTTGATTTAAAATTTAAACCACCAATCAAGATTTCTCTCACTTTGTGGCCGAATTTTAAAGGGGATTTCCTCTTGAAATTTGTTTTTAGGTTCAATGAATCTAGCCCTAAAGTTGTATGATCTTTTGGTTCAAGATTTATCCGGAAAATAATTATTAATTATTTTTCAAGTAGGAGATAAATTTTGAAAAGATTGTAATACTATATAAAGGCTAGGAGTTATTGAAAAAAAAAAATTTTTGATAATTTTTAAAGAAAAAAAACGTTTTTTTAATAAAAAAAAAAAAAAATTTTTTTTTCTTCCACATCAAAAATTCGGCTTTCTTGTGAGAGAGAAAAGAAAGAAAATTCCATTGAATCAAAACTGCGAGAAAGGTTAAACCGAGTGATTATTTTCATAGGAGGTTAACCGGTTTCTGTTTTGTAGTTTTGAAGAAAGAAGTTGGATCAAATTCTCAACGAGGATCATCGGAATTGAGAAGGAGGGATCTAGACTTCGGAAAGAAATACCGGTCGCTTGGATTCATAGAACGTGTGCCCACACACACTTTGAGACGTGGAACTCGAGAATAGTAGAGAAGACACGTTGGTCAAACGCTCTAGCAATTCCGGAATCCAAGAAACAAGGTACGCTTGATCATGGATTAATTTATTGTTATATGCATCATGAGCTTCTTTTCCGGAAACGGCATAAAATTTTTAAAACTTCCGCTGCGCCGTAACTCCAATACCGGATCCGATTTTTCCAACAACTGGTATCAGAGCCAACTCATGATCATGCATATAATATAAATTATTTGATCAAATAAATTTCTCTCCATGCATTAATGAAATATTTTAGAGAGTTGGCACTCTAGGTTTTATTTTGAGTATGTTAAATATATTATGAATGGATGTATGGATGAATGCTTTATATTATTTTGATAATATATGATGCTTGTTCAATTTTGCCGGTCATGATTCCATAGAGGTTAGAATTTGTATCTAGGTTTTTCAAGTGTAATAGATGCGGTCTATAATCACCGCTAGGTCGTTCTTTCAATTCCTAGAAATTTTGTAAGCCGGAAACGGCGTAGGAATTTTTTTGTAAAATTCGGGCTACAATGGATTCAAGGAGATTGAAGATGAACGAAGGTATGGAAATTTTCAAAGGATGTGATTTTTTTATTTTTGGAAATTTTTTTGTATTAAAAAAAAAAATCACAAGAATCTTTTGAAAATTTAATTTCCAATGATATGTGATTTTGATAATTTGGAAATCAAAATTGAAAATTTAAATTTAAATTTAATGGATATTATTATGAATTTTAAAATTTTGTGATTTAAATTTGAAATTTGGAAATTTCAAATTTTAAATTTGGAAATTTCAAATTTAAATTTTAAAATTTAATAAACCGGATTTTTAATTTAAATTTTGATATTTTGTAATTTTGATTAAAATTAAAAATCACATATAATCTTTTTGAAATTTAAATTTAATTTTAAATTTAAAAAGATGTGACATTGGAGAAGGAAGACACATTGAAGAAGGATACACGGCATGGATCTACAAATGAAGGCCGATATATGTTTCGGTTAATTTTTGTAAATTTTGCAATTTTCTTTTCTCTAGGATGGAATCATGATCCACGGCTATTTACGTATTTTGCAAACCATGGATGATGACTTGCTATATGAATATGTAATACTATTTCATGATGTATTGATAACATGCCATATAGACTAGGGAGTGCCACTAAATAAATATTGTTTATGCATAAAAAAAAAAAAAACAAAAACCCTAATTTAAAAGATTGAGTGGGAGAATGTTTTACACACTAAGACTTACGGCCTCCATCGTTGGTCCAATAGTTACGCATGGTAGTGCCTACTACTCGGTTTCGATCCGAGAATTCCCTTCGGATAGGTATCTTACCTAGAGCGCACACTGATTTGGATTTCCGAAAGGATAACAATTTTGGGCATATTTTATGTTTAGATCACCCCTCGGTGGCGGATGTAAAATATGGATTCAAAATTGGAAACGATGGTTACACACTCATACTACTTTATTTATTAACCCTCCCTCGAGGCTCTGTTATGTAAATTAGTGGCCAAATAAACGATAGTTAATATATATTTAATGGAGTTTGTTCCATGGATGAATATGTATTAATCGGAAGGGATCCGTGTTCTTGGCTAGTTATTCTATGACTACCCCTCGGTAGCTTAGAAAGCGGTAGCTAGGAATTGTCGTTGTAAGGTATGTGTTTTAAGGGTTTTACACATGAACATTTAGATTGCATATAGATCTTTTTGTTTCATTACAAAATCATATTTTATAAACTGATAGGATGTTTGCTCATACTTATTACATGTTTTCTTATTATAGATCAAAATGTCAAGCCCTTTATCTGTAATACTTACGCAAAACAAATTAACTGGCGAGAATTTTAATGACTGGAAAAGGAACTTGCTAATCGTCCTAAACTTTGAGAAACACAGTTTTGTCCTAACCCAACCTCGACCACCTACGCCTACGATCGATGCTCCTGATAGGGATTTTGTAGCGCTTGAACGCTGGGACAATTCCAACCTTAGTGCCATGTGCTATATTCGGGCGAGCATGTCTAACGTGCTCCAGAAACAGCATGAGGAACATCAAACTGCTAGGCAGATCATGGATAACCTGGAGGAAATGTTTGGTGAACAAACTATCCAGGCTAAGACCGATGCTATCAAAGGTCTCATGAACTGCAGGCAGAAGGTTGGAACTCCCATCAAGGAGCACATGATGACAGTCATGGCTTATTTGTCTGAAGCTCAGGCAAATGGGGCTGAGATCGATGCTGCAACTCAACTGGTTATGGTTTTTCAAACCTTATCCAAGGATTTCGATTTGTTTCAGGCATCCTACAACCTTAACCGGAAGGAGATGTCTTTAACGGAATTGATGAAAGAGTTGCAACCCTTTGAGAACATTTTTAAGGGTTCTGGATCTAAGGCTGAGGCAAATTTGGCTGAACCTAGTTCGTCTGTTCCTAATCCCAAAAGGAAGAAGGAAAAAGGAAAGAACAAGGGGAATAAGCCTGCGGTGAATGCACTTGCTTCTAAGAAGTCTACCAAGACTAAGAAGCAAAAGGTGGACCCCAAAAAGGTTAAGTGCTTTCACTGTGGGAAGAAAGGACATTTCAAGAAGGATTGCCGAGATTTCCTGGCTTTGCAAAAGCAGAAAGGTAATTTCAATGTCCTGTATCTTGAGGGTTGTTTAGTGGAAGAATCTAAGGACAATTGGGTTATAGATTCTGGAGCTACTAACCATGTTTGTATTTCTCTACAGGGGTTCAAGGTAACGAGAAGTCTGCATGAGGAGGACTTTACGTTAAGAACCGGCGATGGGACGTTGGTGCGAGCTGAAGCAGTGGGAGAAGTGCATCTTTTTTTTGATGAATTTAAGTTTATTGTTTTGAGACATTGTTTTTATGTTCCTAATTTTAAGAGGAACCTAATTTCGGTAGCTTGTTTAATTAAAGATTCTTATTCAGTTTCTTTTAATAATAAAGTTGTTATTAGGAAAAACAATTCTCTTATCTGTAATGGATGGATGCATGGAAATCTTTATTTTATCAAACCTAAGATGCACTCACTGCTTGATACAGAATTGGAAAAGAACTCTAAAAGACATAAGTCTTCTCACTCTAACAAATCATATCTTTGGCATTTACGACTTGGTCACATAAGCCTTAACAGAATTCAAAGGATGGTAAAAGATGAATGCCTCGACTTGTACGAGGTTGAACCTTGGCCACAATGCGAATCCTGTTTGGAGGGCAAGATGACTAAACGGCACTTTGCTGCCAAGGATGGTCGTGCCGAGAAACTTTTAGAACTTGTGCATTCAGATGTTTGTGGTCCCATGAACATAGAAGCACGTGGTGGGTATGAGTATTATATCACTTTTATTGATGATTACTCAAGGTATGGATATGTCTATTTAATGACCCGCAAAAGCGAAGCCTTTGACAAGTTCAAAGAGTTTCGGGCTGAAGCGGAGAAACAATTAGGCAAGTCCATTAAGACACTTCGATCGGATCGAGGTGGGGAATACCTATCGGATGAGTTCTTAGGATATTTGATAGAGAATGGGATACAATCCCAGTTGACTGCACCTGGTACTCCTCAACAGAATGGTGTAGCTGAGAGAAGGAATAGGACCCTATTGGATATGGTCCGGTCTATGATGAGTTATTCCACTTTACCTTTATCATTTTGGGGGCACGCCATACAAACTGCATGCTATCTTCTGGATAACGTTCCCTCCAAATCGGTTCCTAAAACTCCTTATGAGTTATGGACGAGTAGGAAACCTAATTTGAATCATATTCGAATTTGGGGTTGTCCGGCACACGTCCTGGATAAGGAAGCGAAGAAATTGGAGTCACGATCAGAAGTGTGCTTGTTTGTTGGCTATCCAAAAGGGACAAAAGGTGGTCTGTTCTATAATCCAAAGCAAAATAAAGTCTTTGTTTCAACACATGCAACATTCCTTGAGGAAAGTTACATGGAAGACTTTAAACCTCGTAGCAAAGTAGTGCTTGAGGAGATGACTTCGGGTTTGGATGTTCCTAAAGTCACAGAAAACCCTGCGGAAAAATCACTAAAGAATCAACAACCACAGGAGCTTCGTCGTAGTGGGAGGATTATCAGGGAGCCTGAAAGGTACATGTTCAGTGGTGAAGTTTATGAAGCAGAATCCATAGAACATATTGATGATCCGGCTACGTACAAGGAAGCTATGGAGGATGTTGATTCTAGTCTTTGGCAAAAGGCTATGAACGCCGAGATGGAATCTATGGATTCCAACGGAGTCTGGAAACTTGTAGACTTACCCCAAGGCATAAAACCGATTGGGTGTAAGTGGGTATACAAGAGGAAGAGAGGTGTGGATGGGAAAGTGGAAACTTTCAAGGCAAGACTTGTAGCGAAGGGCTATACGCAGAAAGAAGGAATCGACTATGAAGAAACCTTCTCGCCTGTAGCAATGCTTAAGTCAATCCGCATTCTTTTATCCATTGCGGCTGCTCTCGATTATGAGATCTGGCAAATGGATGTCAAGACAGCTTTCTTAAATGGCTCTCTTGAGGAAGATATCTATATGATACAACCAGACGGATTAAAGGCAAAAGGCCAAGAAGACAAAGTATGCAAGTTGCTTAAATCCATTTATGGATTAAAGCAAGCATCTCGTTCTTGGAATATTAGGTTTGATCAAGCGATCAAAACTTATGGATTCAAACAAAACATTGATGAACCATGTGTTTATAAATGTATCAAGAACGAGAAAGTGGTGTTCCTTGTACTCTATGTGGATGATATATTGCTTATTGGAAACGATGTGGCAATACTATCATCTGTCAAAGTTTGGTTAGCCAAACAGTTTGACATGAAGGACTTAGGAGAAGCTAGTTATGTTCTTGGTATTCAACTCTTTAGAGATAGAAAGAACAAAACGATAGCACTCTCCCAAGCTTTATACATTGATAAAGTACTTGAGAGGTTTTCTATGAAGGATTCCAAGAAAGGTGCTCAACCTTTCAGGATTGGAATCAAACTTTCTAAAGATGACTGTCCCAAGACATCGGAAGAAAGGGAGCGTATGAAAAATGTACCTTATGCATCAGCAGTAGGTAGTCTTATGTACGCTATGTTATGCACTAGGCCTGACATTTGTTTTGTGGTTGGTATGGTAAGTCGATATCAGTCGAATCCGGGACCGAACCATTGGGCTGCGGTCAAGCATATACTCAAGTATCTATAGAGAACGAGGGATTATATGCTAGTGTATTCCGGTCAGGACCTTGTTCCTATAGGATATACTGATTCTGATTTTCAATCAGATCAGGATTCAACGAAATCGACTTCAGGATCTGTCTTCACCCTTGGAGGTGGTGCCGATGTGTGGAGGAGTGTTAAGCAATCTTGTATTGCTGACTCGACCATGGAAGCCGAGTATGTGGCAGCCAGTGAAGCATCAAAGGAAGCGGTTTGGCTCCGCAGGTTCCTTAGTGACCTTGAGGTCGTTCCTGGTATGGATAAAGCTATGGTGCTCTACTGTGACAACAGTACAGCAGTAGCTAATACCAAGGATCCTAGGCATCATAAGAGGAGTAAGCACATTGACAGAAAATATCACATTATCAGAGGCTTTGTTGAGAGTGGAAATGTGACGGTTTGCAAAATCGCATCGGAGGACAATCTTGCTGACCCGTTCACGAAGACTTTGGTGGCCAGAAGATTCGAAGAACACGTCGAAGGCATGGGGATGCGTAATATGTCACATTTACTCGCTTAGGGCAAGTGGGAGATTGTTGGGATCTATAGGTGCCCTAAGGATAGAAAATCTTAGGGATTTTCTGTAAATATGACATTTTGATATTAATAAGAGGAAATTATTCATGTTTAATAAGTTGTGTCCTATTTACTTTCATTTGTTGATTGTATAATTATTTTGAGCAAACATAAAATACTCCTAGGCTGTTGGTAATATATCGAATTACCATATGTATACGGGGTATGCATAGAAGACGTGGTAATTTGATAACAGTCTAAATAAATAGTCCGCAATCAACGGAATAAGATTTGGGGATCTTATTCATGATAAGATTGTAAAGGTTGTCTACTTCCTTGGAGGGATGGTTTGTCTTGACCATCGGATAGGTTCCGAGTAGAAACTTTAATGTATACCAGTATTGAGGTATGACATTGGACTGGACCTAAAGTGTTGATTGATTCGGTTTAATAATTCCGTTTATAAGAATCAATGATACTTTGATTATCATCCTGCATTAATCTTAATCCTGAAATGATTACTTGAGTTCGCATCCATGACTTATGTACTTTGATGCACTAAAGGTGAGACACTGTTAATTCATGGTCAACATACTTGTGTTTTGGGTGCATGACTTATGGATGGAGAAATCAAGATTCATAGATACGGAATCCATAGCTATCTTAATGATAGTAAATGTTATCTACTTAAAGGTATTATTCGGGGATTGAAAGATAGTATAACAAGATCTTGGCCATCGGTTTACTTTGTGTTCTCTGGTGGTTTTCCAATTGTATGGTTTTACAATTGGTGGTTCTTTCAATGGAGAATAATTGAACTTTAAGTTAAAATGATTGAAAAGGTAAAACGGAAAAAGTCCTTAATTCAATCATGGATAACATATGGGGATTAAGCAAGCGATGAATAAATCATGGAAGAAACACTACG